>JAYJMB010084565.1:0-21265 GCA_036873735.1 Pouteria campechiana | reverse complement strand
ATTTTTGAGAAATTACATTAGGACTTCTGAGGATGCAGAAATAGTTTCTGAAGCACTACTAAATTTTTGAAAATACTTCAAAAGTATTCTGATGGTATACATGAGTAATTTAGATACAACTTTTAAGCAATGTTCTAATTCTTATAATCATGTGATCATTATTATTAAAAAGTGAATAATTTATGCAGATGGATCAGCATGAATTGTATATATTTGGCACATGTATAGTTCTAATTCTTATTTTTCAATATTAGCAATATCATTAGCATGGTGCAAATCTAGTATAAGTTTTGTTATCATTAAAATCACTTGTAATACATGTGTGGATCATCACAATACATGTATGACTAAACATAATTGACCCATAAAATCATTTCCCCCATGATTTATTTACCAAATTCATCATTTCCCCAAATTTCTAGAAATTTACAAAATCCTAGTTCAGCAAAAATCCAAATTCAGATGTGGAAAACAAACTTATGCGATGAATTAAGTAGGGCTGACACCTATAGATGAAGATCCAAGCTACATGCTCCCATTGGCATCTTCCATTGGAAGAAAATTGACTCTTCTTCTACTGCTCATTGTGAAAACATCAAAACTAGGTGATTGAGTGATTACTCATCTGAATCATCATGTTCTCTAGCTAATCAAGCAAAGAATTTAGCTAAACGGGATCTAGGGACATGAGAACTGCATTAAGGAAGAAGAACAGAATGGAAAATAAAAAACTAAATGGGTCTCAAGCTTAAAAAGTCAAATTTTTGGGGGACTTTGGCATGCTAGCAAACCCTTTTTGTGGCAGAGAAAAGCCTTGCCACAACAAGGTCTTGCTGAATGGCCATAATGTGCAATTCTGGAGCCTTGTCATGGCAGAAAGTTGCCTTGCTGTGGGAAGGTCTTGTTGTATACCAAAAAAATGTGTTTTCTAAAGCCTTGCCATGGCAGATTATGGCCTTACCATGACAAAAAATTACCATACCATAGCAAAGTCTTGCTAGATGCCAAAAACTTAATTTTCTGGAGGCTTGTCATGACAGAGAAAAGCCTTGCCGCAGCAAGGAAATTTTGTCCCAACATAGTTTAGTATTTTGAGCATAAAGTTTGCATACGATGTCCAAATGACTTGATTTTTGAGGCATTGGAAAGCTACTTCAAGGAATAAAAATTTAAATTTAACAAATGTTTCCAAATCATCTGTCAAATATGTCCGAATTTTCAATAAAGTTGACCTATCTGACTCATCTCATTATTTTTCAATCATTTGAAATAGTTTCAGTATATTAGTCATAACTTCCTCATACAATATCAGAATTGAGTGATTTTTCTTCAGTTGGATATATAATGTCATGACCTACAAATTGTATGTTGAAAATCTCAAATTAGTGCATTATACATCTGAAAAATTGATCACAATGAACCCCTTTTCAAATTCAACATTGTCACTTTTAAAAAGATCACCATAGCCCCCTTTTTACATAAAACATTTCGAATCTCCCAATAATCACTTCCCACATATCACATACATGAAATGAATTATGTTCATGCTATTCGTTGCCTCATTTGAGGTCAATTAACAAAAATCACCTATACAATTATTTTTAACTAAATTTCTTTGAGTTTTCTGCTATAAATAACTTCACATGCCATTCTAATTCTAAAATGCATCCAAGTCTTAAACCAAGATTCCCTAAACATTGTAATATCTATGGTAATCATATTAGGTCATTCATATAGATCATAATAGTGCCTTTGCTCAATTTCACCGTTTTAGTTCTTTTTCTTCTTACTATCTTCTATAACTCAAAACAATGCATTATATGAAATCTAAGAACCAAAATTACCCCATACTCTTATTAGAAAATTTCAATCGCCGTAGCCATCATATATGGTTAATCATCCACTAAATTTTTCATGATTTGTGAAATTCACTTATTGAGTTCTTTTTGCAGAATATTCAACTCAATGGTTCAAAATTTAAAGATCATCTCTAAAGTTCAATTCAAGGCCTGATATATGTCACATTTCACATAATAAACATGCTTCATTAGTTATTCAAGTCATATAGATGACTTTACTCAAAATCACCGCTTAAGTTCTTTTTTACTCAAAACTACTAATGAAGTTATTCTCTTTATTCAATTCAGTTTTTCATAACAAATTTCTTTATAAAACACTGTATATAACCTCAACTCCTCACTTTACCAAAATGCAAAAAATTTCCCCAAATTTCAACACCACAGGTGTTACAGACTCCCCTCCTAACAAAAAATTTCATCCTTGAAACTTTCAATATCAATTAATTCTCAACAATTTCTCAAGGTTATAATCTAAGTCATTTAGGTTATTTCATACCTTGCGGATTTGTATCCTTAGGATACACCATGCAAATTATACCTTTTTGATCATATGATCTACTTATTCAAATGAGTTGCCTTCACTAGAAACGACACGAGGTGATTAAGAATTAAATTCTTTCATGCTCATCAATATAGGTTTACTTGTAAACTTACATACATACATGATTTCAGCATTGATTCACATCCGATCATTTATAACACCCATTCCAATACATTCGACAATACCTGGTCATGTTATCTTATCCATGGGCAACCATATTTATAGAATCCATCAAATGGCAATCAATATTCAAAATTCACAATTCATTATATCACAAGACCATTGTATCTAGTTAACCAGCCGATGTCATGCTAAAAAAATTCCAACATGTTACCCAAATGAATCATTCAATTACAATAGTGATAGTAATCCACATAGGTGTTCCAATCATTTAAGTTCCTCAAAAGACATGAATCATAGAATGTAAGCTCGTAATATAATTCACTATGAGTTATATAAGGAGTTATACAACTTCATTTCTAAATTTGTCAATTAACATAATTCAATGTACTCAAAAAGCCTCATTTCGATCCATATACAAATGTACATGATGCGTCCTTCCCAATCATAACATCAACAACTCACTTACGATTGCTTATATGTTTTACAATTCAAGTTCGTATATATGAACAAATGGGACAAACATTGTTCCTATTCACTATTTTGTTCAATTGAATTACTCATAACCAAAATTATTCAACGACACATGAAGATATCATTGTTTACAACTATCAATTTTATCCATAGAATTTAACAAACCACCTTCAAAATTCTGAATATAACATCTGGGAATCAGAACATAACATACTACCTTCACTAACATTGACGAATTACTCAATACAAACAATCAATTACTCTACTCATATTTGAATCATTCACTTCTCTATCATTGCACATTCATTATATCTTGCTGATTGCTAGTCAATACCTTTCTCGGGGGCTACAAACACAATGGACACAGCCACAATCCAAGTGGACTTAGCCATGAACCAAAATGAACATAGCCACGAACCAAAAGGACTCAATGAGCTTACAACTTTGATGTGATCTGATCCATCCATACAATCTCGACTATGAATGTAACCAAACCCATGACAGCACGGTCAATGTCATCTATGGTATTTAGCTGTCACTACAACTGAGGAACTGCAAGTTCTCCATCCAAACTTACTAAATAAGCACAGAAGTCCCGTACAATAGGCTAATTAGGCCTCTTCACCATTTAAGGCACCATCAAACAAACAAAGCCTTGTTAGGGGTGGGATCGCAAATAATCCAAGTAGCTACCCTAGCAAGCATCCAAACCTCAAATACATATTAATCATGTTCTAAGAGGCATCCAAATCCAAGCATCTACCTTAGCCATGCATCCAAGCCTTGGTCAAATAGTCAAATATTCAAACCTTAATCGAATAACTGTTGTTTAAATCTTAATCAACTAATTAATATCCAAACCTCAGTCAATTAACCATACCCAATTTCATACCAATGGTACTATAACAAACAACCAATCTCAAATATGTACAATTAATATTCCTAATAAGCATCTAAATCCACATCCATATAAATGATATTGATATTCAAATTTTAAGCGTGAACTTATAATTTATGAAATATCATCAATCCTAGCATGCCTCAATTCTTAATCCAACTACTAAACTCAAAAATCAAATTACTAAACTCCCATTCATACTAAATTAATGCCAAAATATATTAACCAAAGTAGTTGAAGCTCATAACAATATCTGATATCAACTATATAGAGGAATACACAATTTCGTTAATCAAATTATCAATTAATATAATTCAATCCATTATAATGAAACTAAATTTCAACTAGCACACAATCATGGCACACAGGCTAATTTATTCAAATCACATGCTTACAAGCAAAGTTATTCAAACATACTTGAGCATACCCATTTTGACCAAAGGAATCATATGATTCCATCATAAAGCACTTAAGTAAATCAAAACTGAATCTAATTTCCAATATTGTTTACAAAACTTTACGATTTCATTAGTCTAATTCAAATACCTTACAAGATAATAGCCTTTATGCCTTCAAATACACCACCATGCTTCCCTACGCTACTCTGAGCATAACATATATTTGTTATTAGTATAATTACTCATTTCAATTTTTCCACACATCACAATATATCTATAATCATTTCATACTTCATCATCCCTAAATTACAAATGTGCTATCATAGCACTTTCATTTTCCTTTTATCTCAATAGCATTCATGCAATATCCTTCAAATGCATATATTATTTACATCAACTATGCCTAATCAATTCCCTTCACAATTTTTATTTACATGCCCTTTATTTCTTACTCAAGCCTTCTTATTATCCTTAAATTGTTACTCTTCCATATTACTATGGTAAGTCATTAACTGTCACTTCCTTATACTCTATTTGTCACTTCCTTATACCCTATTGCCATCATGATTTTGAATTTTGGTGCTCCCACATAGATGAGCCAGACTTATCACACAAATATGTTCTAGGCTCTGATACCATTATGAAACTCGAATATTTTCTGCAGAAAAATAGATAGAATATCCCCTAAATTATTAGTGTTGAACTTGTATAAACATTTATCAAATAAAATTTAATACAATAATTCCAAAGATAATCATCCACATACCCATAGCCCATGATTTGTATCACGCCATGATGGCAATAACCTAACTTATTCCAAGTTACATAATATGCACATTTTTCTACTATTATGACATCCCACTCCATTACAATATACATCAGGGATAATTTAATATAATTATACATTACTTGAGATCTTTGAATACAAATACACAATGACATATGAATTTCCAATACAAATACACAATGACATATGAATTTCCAATACAAATTATTCTATTATAACAATATGGTCTTCAATATTGACTCACTAATCCCCAAACCTCGGATAGGAATCTTCATCTGGCTTGTTAACTAAAAAATAATTAAACAAGAAGGCATGAGTCCGAGCAACTCAATAAGTAGACAAACGTCATAAATAATAGTTAATCCATAATTAGCATATTTCATATCCAATAATCGATATTCATCAAAATAACCAAAAATGAATATATACTCATCAACAAATACCACATAAAGAAATCCATGTTATTTCACATCGAACCATTCTTCAAATTAAACATACAACAAAGGGATCTTCTCTATCCCTCATATTAAACATTAACACTAAACCAAACATTAACTTAAACATGGGATGTCCACTATCCCCAACCAAAACATACATGCCTAAATTCATACAAATAGGCTAATCCACATGCATTTAACAAACATGCCTAGATTTCAAACAAATGGGATATACATTATCCCTATTCATCTAATGGAAATCAATGCCTACTTACCTTAGGTTCTTAGTTCCCAACCATTCCTCCAACTCTACGTCTTTTCATCCTTCTTAGATCATCCTATACAGGGTAAAATCTCATTCATACAAATAGAGCTTGAATTAATTTCTTCCAAACTAATGAATATGATTTATGTCTAAACTCATATATCTCAATAGAGAATCTTAAATGATTTTCATATTTAACTATATGAAATTCAAATCCTTATACAACATAATTAACATGCCACTAACCTCAATAACCAGCTAGTTAAGTCCTCAACTTGCTCAATTTGTCACTTAAATACTTTATAGTCAAAATCCTTTTTTTTAACCCAAATTGGGTCTTTGTCCAAAACTCAAAATATTTATTCTCAAACAACCCAAACAAATCTTAAAATAGTTTAATTCATGTCTTAATTATTTTTTTGCATAATTATTACTTATAAACTATCAATTTGGGAAAAAATCAATGTTCATAATTGGTTAGAAACCCTAGCAAGCCAAAATAATGAATTATTATGCCAAAATCACTATAATCAACCCATAAAATCATTTCCCCCATGATTTCCATGCCAAATTCATCATTTTTCCCAGATTTTTAGAAATTTACAAAACTCCAGTTCAGCCAAAATGCAAATTTGGATGGGAAAAACAAACTTATGTTGTGAATTAAGCATGGCTAACATCCATAGATGAAGATCTAAGCTCCATGCTCCCATCGGCATCGTCCATTTGAAGAAAATTGGCCCTTCTTTCACTACTCATTGTGAAAACATAAAAAACCAGGTGCTTGAGTGATTACTCATCTGAATCATCATGTTCCCTAGCTAATCAAGCAAAGAATTTAGTTAGACAAGATCTAGGGACATGAGAACAGTGCTAGGGAAGAAGAATGGAATGAAAAATGAAAAAACTGAATGGGTTTCAAATTTAAAAAGTCAATTTGTTTGGGTACTTCGTCGTGCTAGTGAACCCTTGCCATGGCAGAGAAAAGCCTTACCATGACAATGTCTTGCTAGATGGCAAAAATGTGCAATTTTGAAGCCTTGTCGCTACAGAAGGTTGCCTTACCACGACGAAGAAATGCCTTACCGCGATAAGGTCTTGTTGTATGCCAAAAAAATATATTTTCTAAAGCCTTGCTGTGGCAAAAAATGGCCTTGCCAGGGTAGAAAATTGCCTTGTCGTAGCAAGGTCTTGCTGGATGCCAAAAACTTGATTTTCTAGAGGCTTGCCACAGTGGAGAAAAGCCTTGCTGCGATAAGGAAATTTTATCTCGATATAGTTTAGTATTTTAAGCATAACTTTTGCATACAATGTCCAAATGGCCTAATTTTTGAGGCATTGGAAAGATACTTTAAGGGATAAAATTTTAATGTTAATGAATTTTTCAAAATCAGCCCCCAAATATGTCAAATGTTTCAATAAAGTGGACCCATCTCATTCATCTTATTAGTTTTTCGTCATTTGAAACAATTTTAGTGTATTAGTCATAACTTCCTCATACAATATCAGAATTAAGAGATTTTCTTCCATTGTATAGATCATTTCATGATCGATAACTTCAATATTGAACACTATTTCAAATTAGTCCATTATCCATCTTAAAAATCAATCACAATGAACCCTTTTTCAAATTCAACATTTTCACTTATAAAAGATCACCATGGCCCCCTTTTTACATAAAACATTTCAAATATCCCAATATTCACTTCCTACACATCACATACATGAAGTAAATTATGTTGATATCATTTACTGGCTCATTTGAGGTTAATTATCAAAAATTGCCTATACGGTTATTTTTAACCAAATTTCTCTGAATTTTTTGCTATAAATGACTTCACATGCCATTCTCATTCTAAAATACATCCAAGTCTTCAACCAAGAGTCCCCACACATCAGAATATCTATGGTAATCATATTAGGTCATTCATATAGATCATAATCATGCCTTTGTTCAATTTCACCATTTTAGTTCTTTTTCTTCTTACTATCCTTCTATAGCTCACAACAATGCATTATATGAAATCTAAGAACCAAAATCACCTCATACTCTTATGAGAAAATTTTAATCACCATAATCATCATATATGGTTAATCATCCATTAAATTTTTGATGATTTGATGAAATTCACCAATCGAGTTTTTTTTACAGAATATTCAACTCAATGGTTCAAATTTTAAAGATCATCTCCAAAGTTCAATTCAAGACCTGATATATGTCACATTCCACATACTACATTAATTATTCAAGTCATAGACATGAATTTACTCAAAATCATCACTTAAGTTCTTTTTCACTCAAAGCTACTAATGAAGTCATTCTCTTTGTTCAAATCAGTTTTCCATAACAAATTTCTTTATAAAACACCGTGTATCACCTCAATTCCTCACTTTATTGAAATGCAAAATTTTTTTCCCAAATTTCAATACCACAGATGTTACAATTGCCTTTTTATGCCTAATTATGCGTGCTTAAAAGATGTTTACATATTACAATTATTGAATATTCATTAATCAACTAAAGGGGGAGAGAAAATCATGTGCTGATTAATGTATAAAGGCTCTAGATAACAAAAGTGAAAAAATAATCTTCTAGGGCCCAATAAAATGATGAGAGAGAAATGTAACTAACGGGGAGAGAAAAGTAATTACATATTCTGAACTAAATCTTTTTGATTATGACAAAAATGGGGAGAGAAATTTGAGAGACTTGTGAGAGTGATAGTTTATGTTAAATTTAGGAGAATGATAAAAAGGGATAAAAGGGATGAACCCCATAGAATTATGTGAGTCAGATATTCAAGGGGAGATTAAATGAAAATTCTTATTCTTAATAATAAGTCTATGAAGTTTTTCCATCATCAAAAAGGGGGAGATTGTCAGTATTACTGCATATAATTTTGATGATAACGAAACTTGTATTAAGATAAGAAATATGTATGCTTAAATCTCTAACAAACATATGCAAAATCATGATTTAATAAATGTTAATCAATATGAATACATAATAATGAATATTTAATTATGCAAGCATACATCCTTTGCTTTATAGTGTGCTTAATCTTAATTCTCTTTCATGGATAAATTTGTTGAATCATAATTTGCACCATACTCTATTAAGCTTTCACACTACGTACTTAAACAGAAATGTATATTATCCTTGCTCTACAACATGTTAAAATCATATGTGGATAAAATACATTCTGATAATGTATATGAAAGCTAACAACATAGCAAGTACAAAAAAGTTCTAAGTGTAGAATCATACTCATCTGTAATCAACTACCGCAACTATTTGCAATGTTCCAAAAAGATTAAACTACTGAAGGTCATGGAAGAAGAAGAAGAAGAAGAAAGCAGAAGCTTTGAAGACAAGCAACAAGAAGAGTTGCATTATCTAAGAGAACTTCCACGAACAAACGCAATTGAAGAAGACAAGTCTTCAAAGATGAGCTATAAGAAGGCTTCTTTGTCTGTTTACCTCAAAGAGAAATTCCACAGATAGATGGCAGATAAAAGTAGTTGAAGACGAAGCCATGGTCAAAGAGTATAAAGTTGTTTGAGAAATTTGAACTATCTACACTTACCAAACCAAATTAGTCTAAGACAAAGAAAGAAGAAATAATTTTATCAAGCACTCAGACAAATGAAGAAAGAAAGAACAACCACCTAGACAATTATGCATAAAGTGAAGAAAACTTTGTCTAGGCAACAAAGTTAGAAGAATAGATTCGTCTGAGGATAAAAAAAGGTAAGATGAACAGACAAAGTAGTGCAACTTCAACTGAGCCAAAAAAATGAAAGACAAAGTGGGAGATAAAGTAGAAGCTGGACAGTAAGGATAGAAAAAGCTGCACAAACAAAGAAGCTGCTTGGACAAATGAACTTCAATAGACAAAGGCACATTTGTTAGCAACTTACTACAGAAAAACTTATAAACGAAGTGCAAAGTAATTTATCCAAGATAAAGCAAAGAAGAGTTCATCTATCACTTACATTAGACAAATATTATACTTCATCTTTTCAAACAAGATAAAGCATTATTCATCTACTACCTCCAATAGACAAATATGGAATAAAAGAAGAACATTATCATCTATTCATGGAGACAAACAATAGTTTGTCTATCAAACAATTCGACTTTATCCACGCCACCCATGATTTGTTTGTTATTTACAATAGACAAAGCACATTCATAAAGGATCGACTAATAGACAAAATCTCCTGGAGCAATTTGTGTAGACAAAGTAGAGTTTGTCTATCAAATAGTTAGACTTCATCTATGGCACTATAGTTTGTCTGTTATTTATAACAGACAAATCAATCTTTCAAAGGCCTGACTGATAGACAAACTAATGGGAGAATTCATCTGTAACTTATGACAGACAAATGCAGACAAAGAGAGTCTGTGACTTATCAGAGGAAAATTGAGTTATGTGACTTGCATCTAAATGGCATCCGCATTTGCATCCTTGCTTTCATTATGCACTTGTTATAGTCACCATTTTCGGCAAGAAGCGATGCTATAAGTTTTTAAGCTGTGTCAAGTTAAAATGAGAAAAGACATTTCAGCAACTGCTTATCTTCCTCTCTGTAAAAGAACAGCGATGCAATAGCTCAAGACAAATCAGAAAGGCATGGACTACAACAATAGAAATTTCAACAGACTTATTCATTCATTGGTGCTCTCATTTCTGCATTCAATGGAATTTGTCTTTTCCAATGGTTGAAATTATGAAAAAGCTATTTAAGGAGAAAAGATGGAATAATTCAAAGGTGGTGAAGGAATACATTTCAAGTGAGCTTAATCTTATGCATATCCTTCCACCTATGGCCAATAGCTTAAACCGTCATCTATCTTTCATAAGCTAAAACTGCATATCCTTATAGCCATTAAGTTTATATCATGGGAAGATCTTTGTATTATAGAGCTGTAAATAGATGAAATCTTCCCCAGTGCTTGAGTGAAATACTATGTAAAAGTGTATAAGATTTCTGGTAAACTTGAAACTAGAGAGTTGTTGGTGAGCTCTGGAAACCAACAAGTTTGTTGGTGATCTTTGAAACTAGTGAGTTTTCTAGTAAGCTTGTGAAAACCAAAAGAGTATTGTTGGGAACACTGTTTATGCCCCCTAGAGCTAGAATTTAGAAGAGTGCTGGGAGGACTTTTGTATTTCCATTATATGGGATATAGTTGAACCCAAGCCACAATGAGTGTATGCTCTTGGAAGAGTGGATGTAGGGATGGGTTCCTAAACTACTATAAAAATTGCATTGTTTGTATGTGTGTTTGCTTATTTGTTTTATTTTTTGTGCACTTTACTATTTTATTATTTATCTTACAATGCACCACACACAATCACGAAAAGAGGGAAATGTTTTCAATAGAGATTAAGCAATGAATTTTTACATACCCAATTTACCCCTTCCCTCTTGGGTTAAGTCATATTATGGGACTCCACAATGATTGTATTCACTGATCATTACGCAATCAAATACCTTATGGCCAAGAAGGATGCAAAGGCAAGACTCATCTGGTGGGTGCTTCTACTCTAAGAGTTTGACCTGGAAATCAGAGATAAGAAAGGGATAGAAAATTTTGTCGTAGATCATCTCTCAAGATTGGAGCTGGAGAAAGATGCAGAAATGCAGAAACCTCCCATTGATGATTAATTCCTAGATGAGCAATTGTTTGCTACTATTTCAACACAAACCACTCCATGGATGCGGACTTTGTAAACTATCTAGCAAGAAACATCATGCCCCTTAAATAGCCTCCTCATCAAAAGAAGAAGTTTTATTCTGATGTGAAGCATTACAATTTTGAAGATCCAATTCTCTATAAACATTGCTGCAATTAGAAGAAGAAATGGAAGATATCCTCAAGCACTGCCATATGCTTGAGTGTGGAGGACATTTTGGAGGAAATAGAACAATTGCAAAAGTTCTCCAATTGGGTTTCTATTGGCCTACATTGTTGAAGGATGTCCAAGCTTTTGTTGTTGCATGTGATCAGTGCCAAAGAAATGGAAACATATCGAGAAAGAGTGAAATGCTTCTGAAAAACATTTTAGTGGTTGAACTCTTTGATGTGTGGGGCATTGACTTAATGGGATCGTATCCTTCATCTTAAAACCACAAGTACATCCTCTTGGCAGTAGATTATGTATCAAAGTGGGTAGAGGTAGTTGTTACTAACACTAATGATAGGAAGGTAGTATTGAATTTTCTTCAGAAAAACATTTTCATAAGATTTGGAACTCTAAGAGTCATTATAAGTGATGAAGGAAGCCATTTTTGCAACAAACAATTTGTAGCTCTTTTGTCAAAGTATGGAGTCTAGCACAAAATCGCATTAGCCTATGATCCTCAAACAAATGGCAAAGCATAAATCTCCAATAGAGAATTGAAGCGAATTCTAGAAAAGAGTGTGCAGAACTCTTACATGGACTGGGCTAAAAGGCTAGATGAAGCCCTTTGGGCATACCGGAGTACATTCAAGACACTTATAGGCATGTGGCCTTATAGGTTCATATATGTCAAAGCATGCCATCTGCCGATGGAGTTAGAACATTGTGCTTATTGGGCAATGAAACAACTAACCATAAACATGGATGCAGCTAAGAAGAAATGACTTTTAGAACTAAATGAACTAGATAAATTTTGCAGTGAAGCCTATGAGAATGCCAAGATATACAAGGAGTGGACAAAAGCATGGCATGACAAGCATATCTAGAGAAAAGAACTTGTCCTAGGGCAAAATTTGTTGTGGTTCAATTCCAAACTTAGATTGTTCCATGGAAAACTTAGATCCAAGTGGTCAGGACCATTCACTATGACACAAGTTTTTCCATATGGAGTTGTGGAGCTTCATAATGAAGAAAAAGGGACTTTCAAGGTCAATGGACAACTATTGAAGTCATACTCTAAGGGTGGTGTTGATCACTTCGAGATGATTATCTAGTTCAAATGATCCTGAAGAGAAAGAGTCTAGCTGAAGACTATAACTTTAGCGCTTCTTAGAAGGCAACCCAAGCTTTTGAACCTTCTATTTGTTTAGTTTGCACTAGTTTAATTGTTACTACATTAGTTTAATCCATAGATAGTTGTTATTTGCATTGATTGAATTCTAATCAATAGTCTTAGCTAGTCAATTTCAAGTTTTAATCATTTTTTAGCTAGTGATTATGTGTCAATTTTTGGAATTACATTAATATAGTTGTTAATTGCATATTTGGTAGATTTGTTTTTTGTAGACTAAGTTTTAGTTAAGTATTTAAGAATTTAATTCATGTCTTAGTAGTTAGTATCATTCACAATAATATGCTTGAATCTCTTATTTTTAGGGTGGACACGAGGCACATTGGCATTCGGGCAATCAATCAACAGTAAAATGCAAGTCAGGGATTCCATGCTACGACATAGAATTTCCATGGAAGCTTGCTAAGAGGAGTCAGGGAGTCCATGTAGCGACAACATTTTTGAGTGTGAAAAAGATGGTTCAATGGCCAAGATCTGTAATAGGGCTGCATGTGAGTTTAAGTTATTTAAATCTCATGTTTTGGAAACTCTGAGCCGTGGCAATGGCAGAGAAAGGCTCCTAACTTCGATTAGACATGGTGGCTCTCCATTGTCACCACCACCATGTCCTCAAACTACTCTTCCATTAACCTCAGCCTTGGAATCACCAAGGTTGCAAAGTGTTGGGTCTAAAGTAAAATCCAGAAAGTTACCACCCTCTAGACTCCCACTTCCGGCTAGTGTAGTTGTAATCTAGATGCCTGCTTCTCTTACAATTCACTCCTTTGCTGAGGAAGGGATATTGGTGGGCATGGAAGAGAGGATATGTTGCTGGGTCATAGACCCACCTCACCTCGAAGATGTTGCACTCATCATGTGCTCTGCTACTTGTCTTTCCTCCTTCAAAGACACTGTCTAATCTTTGAGTGATGGGTGCTCTGTTACTCATCTCGTTTTGAGAGAAGAGTGCTCCGCTAGTCATCTTATTATTATCACCCACCTTACTATTGGGGATTGGTGCTTTGCTACTTGTTCGACCCTATCTGGGATTTGAGATATGGCTTTAACCCCAGCTAGTCATTGAGAAAACTCTACATTGGATTTAAGTCACTTTTCATTTGCTATTTTTGTTGAGATTCGTCAATGGAATTGAGTGTATTCCTTGTAGAGATGTAAAGCTTGCTTGTTGTTCCTTATATTTGAGATAGAAGATGATGATAAAGGAACCAAGAAAGCTGATGGACATGAAAACCATCCATTTCCTATATAATGCTATTTCCATGAGCAAGTTTAATTTGATGTGATATGATGGTGCACTGAAGGGTGACGTGGCAACAGAGGGTGCAAAAGGAGAGACCTGATGACATAACACCAATGACAGGCACTGTATCTAATTGACAAAAAGATTAGAGCATCTCTCCTATGAGCATTTTCAAAAGCTACCCCACCATAGGGATACCAATCAACCGAATTGTGTGCATGTTGGAGGAGGTAAGGGCTGTGCTCCTTTGCCAGCCAGTTGGTGTGCTTGGGTGTGTGGGCTCCTTCTACCATGGCGAATGCAACGTGTGTTTGGATTTCGCTAGCAAGATAGAAGAGTAAAAATGGTAGTGAAGACGATGTTGCAAAGAAGCAAGGTAGGAAAAGAGGGCAGAGGCAATCCCTCCCATTTGTAGGATATACATCTGAGTCAGCTAATCTTGTGAAAAGTTTTGTACCTAGTACAAGCACGATGGTAGACATTGAGCTACAGCAGTTGAATGTGAAGAATGACCATGAACTGGAAGAGCCGTGATAAGTGAATAATATTCTCTTATATTATGCAATTTCAAGCTAACTTTTAGCATGTTTTTGAACCATTCTAAAATTAAAGGTTTAATGTTTATGTATGGTTGCAAGCAAAGTAGATGAGAAACAAAGCAATAAAGATGAGATGGAACATGAGGAATAAAGGCAAGCCATGGCACTATGTCGCGACACCATGTCACGACATTGGAAACAAAACACGAAGTTAGCAAGCACAATGCCACAACACCATGCCTTGGCAT
The DNA here is from genome assembly GCA_036873735.1 of Pouteria campechiana. Taxonomy (NCBI): domain Eukaryota; kingdom Viridiplantae; phylum Streptophyta; class Magnoliopsida; order Ericales; family Sapotaceae; genus Pouteria; species Pouteria campechiana. The sequence continues at coordinate 6,418 of JAYJMB010084565.1, read as the reverse complement.
AGCAAATGCACAGGAAGATAGTAGGCGTAATGCCGCAACACCACATCGCGACATTAGAAAGAAGACTTGAAGATAGGCTATACTATGTCACGGCACAATACCGTGATACAGACTCAAAGTAGCAAGTTGGGTAGAGTAGTACAATGCCGCGACACCATGGCGTGGCACAGTGATGAATTTTTGGAGTCAGATGATTTTGCGCCGCAATACTATGTCGCGACACTATAGCTAGAGACACAGATCCAAATTTTCTAAAAAGTGTTGGAAACAACACCGGATCTTTTGGGATTTTGTGGAAAAGCTGCAAAAAGATCACCATTGAAGGAAGGAGTATAAAAGCCTAGAGAGGTCACCCTAAATGTGATCTCAGACATCTTGGGGGTAGCTTAAAGGTTAGAATGGAGCTTGGGAAGAGAAGAGAAAAAGGATTTCCTAGAGAGACCTACTTCAAGCCTATTTTCAACAAGGGAAACCAAAAGATAAGAGTTTGCTTTCATTTTCATTCTTGAATCTTTCAGTATTTGCTTCTCATTCTTCAATTGTACTTGGATTAAACTCTATATGCAGATTTTAGACAATGTTAAATTATAATCTTATGTGCTTTAATTTGAATATGAGTGGCTAAATCTCTCCTTCTAGAGGGGAGATGGATCTTGTGTTGAAGTTTAATCAATGAGTTATGTCATTGAGTATGTTTCAGAGGTTTATTTGTGATGTTGTGTGATGGATGCTTTCAATTTAGTGACCCTTTATCAAATGATAATGCATTTAGGATTTGACATTCGGAAGAGATAATTCTGAATGAGATTTCAACATCATGATATGAAATGCTAGATGTCTTGGGAAAGTCTCTAAGTTATGTAAGATTAGTTAAAAGGAACCACATATCTTAATCCCTTAATAATATTATGATCTTTGTAGGAATGTTGAAGTTGGAATATTGATAATAGATATTTAGCTTGTCACTCGGGAGAAGAGGTTAAATGCATTTGGATTCTTAGTCTATGAATCGATGCGACTACTCAAGGCATATTAAGTTAATGAACCCATGATCAAAACACAAGTGAAGTCAATCCTCTAGAACTTCTTGATTTCTTTCCAACAAAAGCCTACCCTTCTTTCTAGTTCTTAGTTAAATTTGTATTATTTGATTTTCCAGATAAAATTGGCATTATGCACTGCAATAGCTAGTGACTAATTAAAATCACCAGTCCCTATGGTGATGATACTCACTCACCATTTTATTACAAAGCTTGATGCCGTGCACTTGTGGTATAGTTTGTAGCGAACAAGTTTTTGGCGTCATTGCCGGGGATTAGTATTATTTTAATTTTTCACTAATATTATTACGTGATAATTCTACCTTTACTTTGGAACTTTGTTTTCCTTTCTCACATGTTTTACTTTGAGTCTCTTTCTTTTTGCTTCTTTAACAGTGCATGCTAAATCTCTTTGCTTGAGGACATGACATTCAACACCTTCCACTGGCCCAATTAATATGATGTGTACTATCTAGGATGTTTTGATTATGAGAACCTTCCCTATGGGAATCCTTAGAATGCAATATACCCATTGCTAATTTTCAACCTCGACAAACTAAGATGAAGCCATCACTTAAAGATCTCATTAATGCCTTTGAAATAGAAAGTCGAGCAGGTTATTTAAGGAATGAAACAAGACTTTATAGCATTGAGACACACACGGTAAATATGAATGCATCAATTAGGTCTTTGGAAACTCGAAGTGATCAGCTTACAAACTCTGTCTATAATCCAAACAAAGGTGTTTTTCCAAGTTGCACTAATTTTCTAGAGGATTTAGAGGATTGTGTTGCTAATGATGAAAGTGTTCAATATCCTTTGGAATATTACAATGAAAACTCTATAAGTCAGGATATTATAGATACTGGGGAGGTCATGGAACATGTTTTAGCTTTGGAAGTGCTATAAAAAGTGAAAGTCAACATTAGGTGAAGCCATTGGAAGAAGATTCATCAGTAAAAGAAGTTAGAGCTAATTTGGAATTGAAGCAATTGGCCAAATCTCTAAGTTATACAACTTTGGGCATTGATTCATTCTTTCCAATGATTAGTTCTTCATCTTTTATAGGTATGGTGGAAGAAAAGCCACTACAAGCTCAAGACCATGTAAGAAAGGAGATGAAGCTACACAATAAAAAATAGTAATTGCTTCAAGATTGATAGGGTGGAGGAAATCATTGAAGAATTTTTAGGAAAGCCCATAGACAACACTAAAGCAATTGAGTATGAGTATCAACTAGGTGCACCTGAAAAATTCCCTAAGCCAATTCAAAGATTCAAAGAACCGGTGAGCTGCGACGCCAAATTTCCTTTCAAGGAATGAGGAAAACCATAGTCAGGTTGAGACTATAAACCAAGCGCTTCTTCGGGGGCAACCCAAGTTCTCAACTCTCTTTTCAAATTTCCTTAGCATTATCTAGTTTTTAGTTATAAGTTTTTTTTTGTTTAGCTTACTTACTCTATATCAGTTACTCTAGGTTCAATCCTAAGTCCAAATTTCAATTATGCACTAGTTGATTTGATTTTTGAATAACACATTACTCATCATTTGGAAGGGTTTAGCACACCTTTGGGGATCAATCCACTCAAGAAACAAGGCAATCAACATAAAAAAAATATCACATCAGTGGAGAGAGAGGGAGCAAAATGAGATAGCAAAAACAATGTTGCGACACCATGCCACAACACAAGGAGATAGCAAGGAAGTCAGCAAGTTTAATGTCACAACACCATGCCATGACACAAGGAGAAAGTTGAAATCAACAAGGATTATGCCGCGACACCATGTCATGGCATACATGCAAACAACAGCCATAATGCCGCGACACCATGCCGCGGCATACATGCAAACAACAGCCATAATGCTGCGACACCATGTCACGGCATACATGCAAACATCAACCATAATGCCGCGACACCATGCCGTGGCACATGACCCACTCCTTCGCATGTGTCTCAATGCCACCCCTTGAAACCTCCCCCATGCCGTGACATACTCATCCATGCTTCTCTCCTTGGCATTTTTCCTTCTTCCCCTTCAAATCATAGGCTCCAACAAAGGCTCTAACAAAACCCATCTCTTCCATTCATCTCCTTCCACTCCATTCATAAGAATCTCTCTCACCAAAATCTATTATTCATCAACTTCCATTGTGCATGCAAAGAGTTCTTAGGAGTTCTGCAGTTCCATCTCCTCTCAACCTAGCTATCTCTTCAACAATCAAGGGAGTGCCATCTAAGCATTTCAAGTAAGTATGCCATCACTTCATCGAGTTTCAAGTGCTACATTCTTCTTTTTGTGACTCGCTTGGCACATTGGGGAAGAAGTGAAGATTGTGCATGTGGTGTGTTTGGTGAAATACTTGTGAATTTTATGGGATTTTGTGGAAGGTCTTTCTCTTAGTTATTAAGCTTGGTGTTTGTGGGAGAAAGGCTGGCATGTAATGCATTGTGGATCAAAGCAGAAACGTGTTGTTGGTGGCCCCGTTGGTTGATACCCCTCAAGTATTCGATGAAAATTCTGAATATGATATTCATCAATTTTTTGGCACATCTTGTTTGTGAAAAAGGGAACAATGGTTGAATAATGTTGACATGCTTGTTACTTATTGGTGAAGTGGTCCTTTTGTAATGAAGTGAGGGTTACACTACGTGGTTGAGTTGGTATTTGTGGGTTTGTGCTTGTTAGTTGTTACTTGTTTGGGGGTATTGTGGACCTTTCGTGTATTGTATTGTAGTGTTGCATCCACTTCACTTATAGTCAACATATTATTCATATAGCTCCAAAGGGACAGAAACCACTACTGCCGGTCCATCCAAGAGGTCGCGGAGTACAACCTCAGAACCTAATATCAAGCCCAAGCCCACCTTTGTCAGTCCAGCTGCTGCAGAAAGATATAAGAGTTCTCTTGTCAAGAGAAATTGCATTCCAGAGTGGGGTATCGCCAACCCTATGAACTCTGTATAGAAGGTGATTCATGATAGATAGTGGGGTGAACTTGTGAAGTATCTGCAACTAGCTCTAGTTCCCATGGTTTGAGAATTTTATGCAAATGCCTTAGAACACAAAAACCTGAAGGCATTGGTCTGAGTATGTTGGGTTCCATTTGACAGAGCCACCATAAACAACATATATTAGCTACTCAATGTGCAGGATGATGAGTTTTCCAAACTACAAGAGGAAGGGACAAACTATGAAGATGTCATCCGAACCATTTCATATCCAAGGACAGATTGGCAATGATCAAGGGGTGAGATAAAGAGTATTCCTAAACAGAAACTAGAAACTCTTGGGAAGGTATGGCATTATTTTATTTCTGCCAAGCTAATGCTAACTTTACATGTTTATGGGATTTCCAAGGATAGGGCATTGTTAAATTATGCCATCCAAACTCGATGCTCTATTAATGTGGGCAAAATCATTGAAGCATCCATCTTGCATATTGCCTAAGTATCGACCCTTATAGGTGGATTTGGTCACCCCTTTTTGATCTATGCTTTGTGTTTACAAGCGGGGGATACCAACCAGTTCCTCTGAAGAAGTCTTGCATCCCAAACTTGCCATTTCACTAGAAATCTTCAAAACTTTTTAAGGTCCCACTGCGAGAGTTAAATTAGGTCCCAGCACTACACAAGCTAGCACTTCTAGGCAGCAAGCTCAACTCCAGACTGTGGATCATGGATTGGAGAGTTCTAAATTGCTTCACATGCTCACCAAGCAGATCGATCATATGGCAACCTGACATGATAGGCAGTATGATCATTTGTTGCAGTGTTACATGACACTCGCTTCAGAGGTTCCTACTCGATCAAGGAACCTAATCCAGCTTCCCCCACCACCGACCTTCCCACCATATGCATCGGCTGACGATAAAGATGAAATTTTAGCTCCAGCCCATGAGGAGGAGGAAGGAGACACTGATGATGATAGCAACATGGATGCAGAAGATGACAATGACAAGGATGACGACTCCGAGGATGAAGACACTAGAGACGATGATGATGAGTGTGGCTGAGCTTTTTTAGGGAAGTCTTCATACTCATTACTTTTTGTGACATTGAGGACAATGTCTTGTTCTAAGTTTGGGGGAGGTTTGTGTTATTTTGTATGGATGTGCTTAACCTTATGTGTTTGTTTTATTTTATTTGAACAGTCAGATATGTTTTGATTTATTAAGTTAGATGTTCGCTATGTGTGTCAGTGACTAATTTTTTAGTAACCTTATAGAGTAATTTTGTTTTATTTGTGTATCTATTAGTTATGATGTTTGCAAAAAAAAGTTGATATATATATATGTGTGTGTGTGTGTGTGTGTGTGTGTGTTTTAGCATTGTTCAGTGTATGAGACCTATGATATGAACAACATGATACAATAATAGCTAGGATGAGAATAATAAATTTTAATGTTTTCAGTGTTCTTGATTTGAATGTATGTCTAATATATTTCAGATTCCATACACATTTGATCACATAGCTATTTCCATTCTGAATTTATTAGATACTTAGAAATAGTTTATGTAATTAAGTATACATATCTCAGTTTGCATTCTAGAATTCATTGCAAATGTTGTTTGAAATGAACATTAGATAAAAGAAAAGCATAACCAAAGACTTATCATCTAGCTAGGGGGATCATATCATCATGAACTAAAAGAAAATGAGTGGAAAAGGTGTGATAGTAATATAGCCTGGAAATGGGGCAGTCACATGTCAAAGAAATTAAAAGCAAAATAAGTACAGGAAGTGTGATAGTAATATAGCCTGGAAATGGGGCGGTCACATGTCAAAGAAATTAAAAGCAAAATAAGTACAGGAAGTGTGAAAGTAATACAACCCACAAAAAATGGAAGTAATGAGTATGCTTATCTAATTTATTTTCTATTAACCCATGAATTTGTAGAGTATGCATTGAATATGTTTTACTTGCTTGCATGAATTAATCTATATCTGAAATGATTCAAATTGGAATAGGTATAACATTTTGCACATACACTAGGAATCGGAATTAGATGAGATGATATTCAAGTTGAAAATTTTGATAAATATGATGTTTCAACATTTTCATCCAAGCTATGTCAACTTTGTTAAGGTCATCAATGAACTTGATCTATGCCATTTTTGTAGTTTTCTTGTATTTTGCTCTAGGATGAGCCACATTATAAGTTTGGGGGTGTTTGATTGGTGAATAATATTCACTTATATTATGCAATTTCAAGCTAACTTTTAGCATGTTTTTTAGCTGTTCTCAAGTTAAAATAATGTGTTTAATGTTATGTATAGTTGTAAGCAAAGTAGATGAGAAACTGTAAGGCCCTGGAAAATTTTACAAATGTAAATTTTTGTTATTGTAAAGTTTTGCTAATTTTGCCGGGTCGATA
>JAYJMB010084554.1:0-21269 GCA_036873735.1 Pouteria campechiana | reverse complement strand
TAGTGGTTCGGCCCAACACGGTGCCTACTCCACTCTCTGAGTCAGCCTCACTTACTGTACTCTAGTTTCACTAATCAAGATCACCAACAAACTTTACACACGTTGGTTTCCAAGCTCATCAACAAACTTATACAACTATTGGTTTTGCAAGATCACCAACAAACTTTACACACGTTGGTTTCCAAGCTCATCAACAAACTTATACAACTATTGGTTTCCAATCTCACAAACAAAATTTTATACTATTGGTTTCGAACCTCACCAACAAATTTATACATTATTGGTTTTCAAGTTAACCAACAAACTTGTACACAATTAGCAAGTCCCTTGCTTGCTGTCTCAAACAAAGTACCTTGTACAATAAAAATGCCTCTTATACAAGCTAATTTGTACAAAAATAAAAATACAACAAAAATTAATATTTGCAATAAACACAAAGAATATCAAACTCTGAAAAGTTGTTGCAAAGGATGTTCTTTGAATGCATATGGCATTTTGCTTAGTGAAATTGGAAGAAAAACTTTAATGTCTAAGTAAATGCTCTGTAATCTCTTTCAGAAAATTTCTTTAACTTGCTAACTTCTTCTTACTCTCTTAAACAGCTTCTCTTTACTCCTTTTAAATTGGGATTCAAAATCTATCTATTAAAGAAGACAACATTCATTAAATGGGAGTGAATCATCAAGATTTTCTACCCATTAAAGTGTTCTCACGAGTTCTCATTGTCTGAAAGCTTCGGCTTTGTCCGAAAATGCTTCGTTGTGTCTGAAGTTAAATTTCGGACTAACAGAGGCGTGAATTACTAACAGAGGCGTGAATTACTTTGCCCACACGAGATAACTCTGGCTTTGTACAGGAATGACTTGGCAATATCCAAAGTTAAATTTTGGACTGATATGTATTGGACTGGCTTTAGCAATGTCTGAAGTTGACATAGAGCTTCCAACATTTTGCTTTCTTTTTCAGCATTGTCCGAACTTGGGCAACTATATCTGAATTGGTCATGCAATGTTCGAACTTGACTCTGCAATGTCTGAACTTAGTCTTGCAATGTTCGAACCTTTGTTAAGTCCAAAAATTTCCTTCACTTTGTCATCTTTAAGCATTTACGTTTTCTTCCTGTGATAAGTGGTAAATCTTGTCTCTAATTTTATCTTATGTACGTTGTTCACTTTCCTAAAGTTATTTCGTTGATTTATGTATGTATTTATTACACGCTTGGAAATAACAAACAGTAGCTTAATCATTCACTTATATAATTTTCGCTCATCATTGAAACTTACTTGCTTAGACACAGTCATCAACAAAATCAATCCAAGTAAAAAAGGTTTGGTTTAATAGTTATAATCAAATGCAGGTAGAAAATCAAAGACCAAATGGGATAGGTTAGGCTATCTAGGGCAGACACATCTTTGCATTTTTTTAATGTTTATTAATATTACATCAGGTCAATTCTTTACCTTATTGACCATACCTAACTCTATTTAAAATTTGGGTCATTTTTTTTTACCTTACTCGCCCTACTCAGCCAAAAAGGTTGTCCACACCCGATACCAATTAAGGTTAGGTCACTCTTAGGTGTCAACTGGCCCCAATTTCCACCCCTCCACTAAATTGACATATTAAAAAATTTTAATTTTAATTTAACAAATAAATATAGAAAACTAAAGTAGATAAATTTAAACTTCAAAAAAATAGAATAGTTTTTAACTTCATTTAAATAAATGAAAATTAAATTTAATAAAAAAATAAATTCATTGTCTACGAATCTTCAAATTAGTAAAGAAAAGATGGATATTTCCATAATTAAACAATAAATGTGAAAATATTTTAGGAATATAGAAGTTTTGATAAGGCAAAAACACCTACAGAGCCTAATCAAACAGGCTCCTATTATTGGTTTTCTGATTTGCCTATGGAGGTTTGCTTTATATAGCTTTTTTGAATGGATTCAATTATTTTGATTAGGCATTCTCGAGTTTCTCGCATCTTTAATTGCCCCACGATAACCACAGCCTGCATCTGTCAAAAATATCCACTTTAACTATTAAATTTTCGATCATTAAAAATCCTACTTTTACTGCCTTATTTTGATTTCTCGCTAACATCGTTCTAACCATCATTTGCATTATTACATCGTAGAAAGATTTTGGTTCAAAGATTAGATAACCTACGTATAAGTTGGTCCGCAGATGAAAAAAGCAGAGAGAAAATACTACCTTACCATGTAAGAGAGCATTTTTGGAACGAAATCATTAGCCCCCGACCACAGGTCCGGGTAAAATTTTATTGGTCACATAGCTAATGGTAGAAAACTACTTTAGTAGGGATATACTCACAACATATGTAAGATCACTTTCCTATACGATTTCCATATATAATCCTACCTTAGTATGAAGGACACTTGTCTTCAATTATCAATAACTCCATCCAAGGATTAGCTTGGTGCTATTGTCATTTCATAACTGATAAATAGGAAATGATTCCAATGATAACTTTACCATGGATCTTTCCATGCTAATGGAAATTTTTTGTATTTACATAACTCTTCAATTAAGACGTTTTTTTCTTAATCTCAGCAAAGCAAGTGCTAAATATGATGAAAGAATTAGATTTAGCTTAGAAATCATCATGGACTCGAATGGACCATTTGCTTGAAAATCTCCATGGTAACATTTTTCTTCCCTTGATAAATTTCCCCACCTCATAAATCGATCTAGAGGCCTAGCAATCTGCGAAGTCCCCATATTATCAAAGAAAAGTAACAAGAAGTCTCCAGCTACCTGAAATTTCTAAGTCACAAAAATTGGGCACCAACACCTGCAAGTCGCTAACCTCAAAAACATGCAAATGCAGGTAGATCTTGTGCCAATCTTTGTTTAGGATGGTACCCGATGCTTTTCTCTGGTGGAATCCAACTAATAAATTTATGTGCGAGAATTTTGGGGCATCTCATCCTTGACATAAGACTAACGGACATGCAAGAAGGCATACGAACAGCCAAGTTAGCAACACAAAAGAAAACAACTGTATAAAATTCGACAACCTCCAAATTCCAGTAGCTCACATGATTTCTATGGGGCACCATACTATGGCACAGTGATCACCATGGGAAGATAGATGACACATGTAGCAATCGGTCCCACCCATTAAAGAGAACTTTTTCAAAGAAAGAAAACACAATCATTTTCTTCGTCCATAGATATTCACTTTGAACCTGATCACGACTCGAAGTAGAATTTCTCGTTATCTATTAGGCCCAACCTTGGGAATTTGAATCAATAACTTGTTTACACATAATTTTTTCAAATTTCCAAATTATATTTTATTGAGGATTATATACGACATAGAGCACTGCTGAAAATAAAAGTCCTTAATCTTCAATACGTGACAAATGCTATGTCTGCATTAAACTTGGATCATGAATCATTTTCAACATAATGCAATGACTTCGTTACATAGATTTCAAAAGGCACTGAAAAGAAACAAGATACCTCTTACAATATCAGAGCCTCGTCTTCACTTGGCCAATATCATGAGCAGCACAAGATTTAAGCTAATGGACACAAAAAGAAAAGTTTGATGAATGTTATACCTCTAAATGATGCATCCTATGCAGCAAGCATAATTAAAACTCATTTTAGATCTTGCTAGCTCCTGTTCTCTTGTTGAAGCATGTAGTTTTTCTTCATTTCTTCCAGGACTGAGTCATTGGTACTGTCCATAAGAAAAAATTTAGAATACTCAATAACTTTTTAATAGTCACAGCAAACAAAGAAATTGCCCCCCTCATTTTCTTCCTTTTACCCTTTCCTTTCTATAATGATGCTCAAGATCAATATTTTCAATGCCATATCAGAGCAGCCAGCTCAAACTGGTTCAATTGGAACAGACTACTGGTATGTCTACTTTGGATGGATGATGGTTTATCCATTTATATATTTTGAAAGGAAATTATATGCAGGTTTTTAACACTAGCTCCAATGTTAAAAGTTTCTAACTATTTCACGGTTAAAGTTAACATAAGGCTTTCTTTTTAATCTAGTATTTTTTCAGATTAAATACATAAAAGATATTTAAACCAACCCTGTTGATTTTAAAAACATAGTTGGAGACAAAGTATTCAATAGGATATTCAGAATCAGGAAAATACATTGACAGCCTCAAGAATAGACCCTTGTATGTTGATAGTAATTTTTGGGTAATTGTGGCCTAAGAGTTGCTTGAATAGTTAAGAAAACATATCATAGTGGGCACAATAAATGAGAATTGAAAAAGATGTCTCAAAAACTGCATACATAATCAGTGAGATTGGGAGTCTAAATTGAGATTTTTGTAGCAGAAGTGCTGCTAGGTTTTCTTGTAAGCTACAATTTTTATGATTTAAAACCAGATTGATGAAGATCATGATGCATCATGCCCAATCCACATAATTTAAGTGCAATTGTAGAAATTAGGGTTTATTTATTTTATTTTGCGATTTAAACTTGATGAATGGTTTGACTTATTATTTTATTACTTTATTTAGGATTTTTATTCTTAGGCGGTATTTAGGCTTTTACTTTTGACCCTAAATATTATTATTTTCATTTAGGGTAGTATGTATTAGGGTTTTCAACACTTTATAAATTAAGAATAGGATTGTTTCTTCTTGTATTCTATTCCTTCCCTAATTCATATATTTTTCCCCTTTCTTTTTTTTTTCTCATCCCCTTCAAGGTCCTTTCTCTTTCTTTTGCCTTCTTTCCCTTTTGTCTATTCCTCCAAATGTATTCATGGATGTTGTAACTTAGCAAGGAGCTTGTTAAAAAATTTGCTTTTCTCCACAGTGATATATCAGAAATGTGTAGCTGATATCTGATAAGTGAATTTCATTCGCTTACATTATATATGTTTAAGTTTAATTATTTGCAAATCCTTGTTTCTTTTAGATAATTTCATATTTATTTGTTGGATTTTCTAGGTATTTTGAAGATAGAAAAGAAGAGAAAATGGAAGGAAAAGATAAAGCTCAAAGGATGGAAAAGAAGACATATGCATAAGAGCTAAAAATCAAGCTACAAATGAAAAATCCAGCTAGCGCCACCGGCTCTAGGATCCTCTATTACCACCGGCTAGACAGCAAGGTGGCGCCGTTGGTGCCAGCACCGTGTCCCAATTTAGCAAGATTTCTGCTAAGTGCATAGCCTGGGTTTTTAAGCAAGAAAGTTAGGGTTTTTAAGGGTTCTTTTCACTTCCATTTTGAAAATTCTTTCTGAGAGTTCTGAAGGGCGAATTCTTGGAGTTTCTTATGGAGAAGAAAGGGAGATTACAAGTAAGCAAGAGGAGGAAGAAAGGATGTTCTTTATTGTGATAATCCTGTCAAAGGGAGTTTTTTTTGTTTTTTCTTATGAACTAAATCTCCTTTTCTAGGGTGAAGATGTAACCCTTTTTGATACTCTTTGTTATGTGGATTGTTGGTTATTAATGACTATATGATCTTGTTTCATTCATGATTTTGTTTGCAATGATTTGATTTGTTTTATTGCTTGATCACCAATATTATGAGTTAGATTAATTATCCAAGTATGGTTAAGGTAGACACCATATGCTAAACTATGCTATTTTGGTTCATTATGTTCTTGAGCTTAATGGGTTTTCACCTCAATTATGCTACATACCATAGGGAATTGGAACAAGTGAAAACACTTGATTTAAACCCGCACACCTAACAATAATGATCTTACTTTTGAAAAAACCGAACCCAAGTTAGATATTGAATCCAACATTCCACTAGTAAAAGGGTATCATCGAGTGGTGAAATCAGATTCCTAGACCTTAGCATCTTGGTACCCTCCCTATATTCCATTAAATTTCTGAAATTCTAAAATTACACTAATCATTACTACATATTCATTTAGTTCTAAATACATTCGTTTTAAAGCTAAGAGAGTTCAATAACTAAAATTTATTAAGTCAATTTGAATATTCTCTATGGAATCGACACTTGTATTGCACACTATACTGTTATACGTTCGTACACTTGCGATGAATTATAATTTGAACTATCAAGTTTTCTGCATCGTTGCCAGAGAATGATTCCAAAGTAATTTGATTAAGATTAGTTACAATCATTCTTTTTATTTTTGTATATAATTGCACGTAAGATTATTTTTAATTGTTTCCTTCTTTCCATTGTAGTATTGTGAATGAACGAAAGGAAATTTCTGAATCCAACTCTGTTTCCATTAAACGATTATGCTGATAAAGTGGAAATTGAAACAAAGATTTTAAGCAAAAAAGAAAAAGTACACATGGTTGACAACATGGAAAAACGAGTGACTCAACAAGCTAACAAGTTCAATAATTAATGAAAGAGTTTGCAAACCATACTATAGGGATTTTACCTTCATGCATTGTATTAGATGATGATGCTAGAAATTATGACTTGAAATATATTCATTTTAACATGCTTCCATCTTTTCATTGGATAGCTTCAGAGGATCCATAGACATTCATGCGTAATTTCTATACAATCATCCAAACATTTCCATTGCAGGGGCTAACAGAAGATCAGTTACCTATGAGATGTTTTCCATACACTCTGAAAGATGCAGCCAAAACATGGATCATGAAAGTCGCTCTGGGCTCATTAACAACATGTGGAGCAGTTAAGAATAAGTTCATTGGTAAATTCTACTCTCATGCTAAAACTGCTGAATTGAGAAGTAAAATAGCTACTTTCTCTCAATTGGATGGTGAAGCTTTCCACGACGCATGGGAAAGGTTTCAAGCAATTTTGGTTCAATGCCCCATCATAGATATCCATTTGGGTTGCTTAACCAAATTTTTTATGATGAACTGACACAACCATGCCAAGCTATGGTTGACAATGTTGCAGGTAGAGCCATGGGAGAAAAGACTCCAGAAGAAACTTATAAGCTATATGAGATGTTGGGAGCAAATTCTCAACAAAAGAGTGTAAGAAGTAGATCTAGAGGACTTTATGAAGTAAACTCTAACTCTAATCTATCAATGAAGATGTCAGAGATGGCTAAGCAAATGAAGACAATGTGCTCTATAATGGTGCACTTGCAGCAACCACAACCTGCTCCAGCGAAGGTTTATTCTTTTTGTGGTAATTCAAGACATTCACCTAATGTTTGCCCTTCAAACGAACATTTTACAAGTGATGCTGAGCAAGCTAATGCAATGAACTTCTACAATCAGAGGCCACGGAATGACCCTTACTCAAACATTTACAATCCTAGTTGGAGAAATCATCCTAATTTCTCTTAGAACAATGAAAGAAATCAGAGTCAAGCTGGAACTTCGTTTCAACCACAACCAAAGAAGCCTTCGCTTGAAGAAACCATGCAGAATTTCATTCAAACAACACAAACCCAGTTCCAAAATAATGCAAGAAAATTCCAAAACATTGATTCTAGGTTCCATAACATGGAGGCATCCATGAAAAAGATGGAAACTCATTTAGGACAAATTACAGAAGTAGTACAGAGCCACACACCTGGGAAGTTGCCTAGCCAACCAAAGCAAGCAAAAACAATAACGACACTAAGGAGTGGAAAGGTAATTGACAATAAGGTTGGAGAAGAAACTGATAGTTCAATTGTTTTTGTAAGATTGGAGAAAGGGAAGAAAAAGGCTAAGGAGGAAATGCATCCAAAGAAGGCAGTGTTTCCAGTAGTTGACCCTCCTGTCAACTACAAAGCACCCCCACCGTATGATCCTCCTGTCCCTTTTCTAGGAAGGCTAAAGCAGAGTAAATTTGATAAATCATTTTCTAACATTTATGATATCCTTTCCAAGGTTAATATCAATTTGCCTTTGCTTAATATGATAAAGAACATGCCTACTTATGCTAAATTTTTGAAGGAATTAAACACAAGGAAGCGTAAGTATGAGCCACATGAGAAAGTTATAGTTTCAGAGGCAGCCGGTGCAGTTTTACAAATAAACGTTTTCCCAAAACTCAAGGATCCAAGTAATTTCAATATCTCAATCACTGTTGGAGGGACAAACAAGGTAAATGCAATACTAGACTTAGGTGCAAGCATTAATTTGATGCCTTATTCTGTTTATATACAACTTGAATTGGGACAATTGAACCTACTACAATATCTTTACAACTTGCAGACAGATCAGTTAAATATCCTAGAGACATTGTAGAGGACATTCTTGTGCAGATTGATAAACTGATTATTCCTGCGAATTTCGTTGTGCTTGACATGGAAAGACAAATGATTCCAAAAAGAGAAGTGCCTGTTATTCTAGGACGCCCTTTCATGGCAACCACTAAGATAATTATAAATGTGTAGAATGGGAAGTTAAATATGACTGTCTTAGATGAAACTGTGGAATTTTCTGTTTATGATTCTTTATCACTACCTTCAGATCCCAGTGGATGTTTTCAAGTTAATAAATTGGACTTACTTATTTTATCAATTTTTGTATAGGAGGAGACAACTGATAAGCTAGAATTGGTGCTCACTACAGATTGACTGGAGGAGGATGAAGAGATGATGAATTTGAAAGCTGAACTTGATAGAGCAAAAGAAGTCATAGAAGGAGAAGTTTCCAATGAAGGGTTGTCACATGTGAAACCAGAAGTGGAACAACTATTTGTCACATCACCCCAACTTGAATTAAAATAATTACCTCAGAACTTAATGTATGTATTTCTTGGTGAAAACAATACTCTTCCAGTGATTATTACTTCTGCCTTGTCTATTGATGAAGAACTTAAGCAGATGAATGTGTCGAAAGAGCACAAAGGGGCTATAGGGTGGACCTTAGTAGAGATCAAGGGAATTAGCCCCACTGTGTGCATGCACAAAATTTTGCTAAAAGATGATGCAAAGACTTCGAGAAGCTCAGAGGAGACTTAACCCACATATGAAGGAAGCTATGAGAGCAGAGGCGACCGAATTGTTAGATACAGGTATTATCTATCCAATCTCTAACAGCAAATGAGTAAGTCCATAGTATGTGGTGCCAAAAAAGTCTGGTATTTCTATTGTGAAAAATGACAATGATGAATTGGTGCCAATGTGAATGACTACGGGGTGGCGGATGTGCATTGACTACAGGAAACTAAATGCAGCTATAAGAAAGGATCACTTTTCCCTTCCTTTTATTGATCAAATGCTTGAAAGATTGGTAGGTCATGCTTACTACTGTTTTCTGGATGGTTTTTCAGGTTATAATCAAGTTCCAATTACCCTAGAAGATCAGGAGAATACCACTTTTACCTGCTCATTTGGAACATTTGCATATCCGAGGATGTCGTTTGGTTTGTGCAATGCCCCTGCAAATTTTCAAAGGTGTATGATGTCCATTTTTTCTGATATGATTGAAAAGTTTATTAATGTGTTTATTAATGATTTTTCTGTTTTTGGAGACTCATTTGATGATTGCTTTCATAACTTACGATTAGTGCTTAGAAGATGTATGGAAATGAATTTGATACTAAGTTGGGAGAAGTGCCACTTCTTAGTGAAGCAGGGAATTGTGCTTGGACATATTATTTCAAGTAAAGACATTGAGGTAGATAGAGCAAAAATTGAATTGAATCCAAAGTTGCCACCACCAATTTCAATCGAGGGAATTAGAAGCTTTCTTGGTCCTGTAGGTTTTTACCGACGGTTTATTAAAGATTTCTCAAAAATTTCTAGACCTCTCCGTAACCTGCTGGCTAAGAATGTAACTTTCTGTTTTGATGAGGAGTGCCTTGTAGCCTTCAATACTTTCAAAAAAAAATTGACATTAGCTCCTATTCTAGTGGTTTCTAATTGGTCTCTTCCATTTGAACTCATGTGTGATGCATCGGACTTTGCTGTCGCTATTGTCCTAGGACAAAGAGTTGATAAGTTACCTTCATTATGTAAGTAGGTATCTAAATGAAGCACAATTAAACTATTCTACCACTGAAAAGGAGTTGCTTACCATTGTATTTTCTTTGGAAAAATTTTGTTCTTGCTTGATTGATTCGAAGGTAATTGTTTATTCAGATCATGCTGCATTAAGATATTTGCTAACAAAAAAGGATGCCAAGCCCAGGTTGATCAGGTGGATTTTATTATTGCAAGAGTTCAATCTGAAAATCAAGGATAAAAAGGGCTTTGAGTATTTTGTAGCAGATCATCTATCCAGATTGGTGGAAGGAACTGATTTCGAGCAAGAAAGAGGAAAGGAAAACATTCCTATTAATGAGATCTTTCCTAATGAGCAATTGTATTCTGTGAAGGGGAGTGAACCTTGGTACACTAACATTTTAAATTACTTGGTCAAAGGAATTTTTAATCCCCTGTTGAATTCACGGAGAAGAAGAAAGTTGCTATCAATGGCAAGGCATTATTTCTAGGATGACCCAAGCTTGTTCAAAATATGCCCAAACCAAATCATTAGGCGTTGGGTTCCGGAAGATGAGCAGCAAAGTATTCTAAGACATTGCCACACATTTAGTTGTAGAGGGCATTTTGGAGGCAAGAAAACTACCCTCAAAGTCTTTCAATCTGGATTTTATTGGTCAACTATTTTTAAGGACGCTCATGCTTTTTGTGCAATGTGTGACAGATGCCAGAGAACAAGGAACATTGGAAAGAGAGATGACATGCCACTTATAGGTAACCTTGTCATTGAACTTTTTGATGTATGGGGCATTGATTTCATGGGTCCATTCCCACCATCCACTGGGAACCTGTATATTTTGCTTGTTGTGAATTATGTGTCCAAGTGGATTGAAGCTATAGCTACTAAGACTAATGATGCTAATGTTGTACTGAGATTTTTGAAAAAAACAAGATTTTTTCCAGTTTTGGCACTCTAAGAGCAATCATTAGTAATAGGAGAACTTATTTCTACAATAAAGTTTTTGCAGCTCTAAGTACAACATCACTTTTGATTGCAACACCTTATCATCCACAAACATCGGGGTAAATAGAAGTCAACAAAAGACAGATAAAAGTAATTCTGGAAAGGACCATGAACACTTCAAGGAAAGACTGGACAATGAAGCTGAACGATGCCTTGTGGGCATACATGACTGCTTTTAAGACCCCAATCAGAATGAGTCCATACAGACTTGTTTGTGGGAAAGCCTACCATTTGCCTTTTGAGTTGGAGCACAAGGCCTACTCGACTATTAAACATCTGAATTATGATATGGAAAAGGCAGGAGAGTAGAGAAAACTCCAAATTCATGAACCTGAGGAGCTGAGGAATGAGGCAGATGAGAATATCAAGATTTACAAGGAGCGAACCAAGAAATATCATGATAAAGTTATTAATAAACGGCACACTGAACCTGGAATGGATGTTCTGCTCTATGACTCATGTTTACATTTGTTTCCAGGAAAACTGAAATCACATTAGGTCGGTCCATTCCTTCTCACACAAGTATTTCCTCATGGAGCGGTTGATTTGAAGAATTCGAAAGATGGGAGAACTTTCAAAGTTAATGGTCATCGTGTTAAGAAATACAACAGAGAGGACATGCCAATGTAGCTGAATGAAGTGTTGGAAATTGAAAATTTCTAGAAAAGGAGAGTTCATCTTGCTCAGACGTTAAATAAGTACTTTTTGGGAGGCAACCCATGTTGTTTTATCTTTCAGTTATTTCAATTTCTTAGACATAGTTATGTTCTTACATTAATAAAGCATGTTAGTTGCATTAGTTTAAATAAACTTGCTTTTATTATTAAGTTGTTAGATGACATTGATATTTTCCTATTTGCTATATTGAGTACACTGTTATTTTGTGATTGACAGGTTAAGTTCATGAAAGAAGGAATTGGTGAGCAAAATAAGTTAAATTTTGAGAAGGGAGTGATAGATATGTAGTGGAGAATTGACAAAAAAATGTTGGAAGGCAGCAACATAGCGCCTCCAGAGCCGGAAAATCAAAAGATACAAGAGGAGACAGTAAGCTGGTGCCGCCGATGCTGGAAACCCATCACGCTACACCATCGGCACCGAACTTTTCTTGCAAAATTGAACGGAGGCAGCAGGGTGGCGCCGCCGGCGCCGCTGTCTATCCACTTAAATCCCCACACACGCATGCATTCTCCACCCCTCTCCCACTCCTTGTTTTCATGTGAGCTCTCTCTACCCTCTTTTCCCTTCTCTCAAAAACCTAACCTCACAACTCTAAACTCCATTCTCCCTTCCTAAATTCAAGATTTCATCTTCAAAAACCTCTTTCCTCCATCTTCCTACTTGGATTCCATTGAAACACTCCTCTATTCATCTTCTTTTTCACCATTGTCACAAAATGGGTTTGACAAATTCGTGCACATCTTTTTTGAATCACAAGTTACTTATTGCATCTCAATCCTTCTTCTATTGGTATTTTTGTTGGATTGGATTGCTTTTGTGGTGGTTTGAGGAGATTTGGAGATGGGTTTTTATTTATGAGTTTTCTTGACATTGTGCACACCAAGTGTTTGATGAATTGCTAGTTTGTGTGTGGTTTTTGATTGGCAAATGTTGCAAGAGTATTTGTGAGAAGAATGGGTGTATATTGAATTGGATTTGGAGGTCCAATCAAGGCATCTGTCAAGAAAACTCAAAGTGCATGTTATATGTTTGATGAAATGTCTTGGTGAAGAAAGAGACCTTTTCTTGTGGTGTAAGCACAAATTCTTGCTAGTGCTTGTTGTTACTTCACGGTGAAGTGGAATTGTATGGTTTGGTCAAGAGGAAGCTTGGTAAATTTGCTTTGTTCTGGTTACTCAAGTTGGTGTGCCATTGCTTTCATTATATTTTTGTCACCATTCCTCCAAAGAAAGCTACTTGTGCTTGACCCTCAAGGAAGAGGCGAACAAGAGAGCCTGATACACCACCTGAACCCACGTTCTTCAATGCCCGAGCTGAAAATATCTTCAAACACTCGCTAGTGGATTGAGAAGGAATAAGAGAAAGGGGCTTCGATACGACATACAATGATATAGCCGATCTTATTCAAGCTCGGCATTGGACGCACTTTATAGCTAAGCCTGAAGCGGTAGCGGTGCCACTGGTTAGGGAGTTTTATGCCACTATCCGAGAATAGTTCAAAGCAAACCCGAAGGAGCTTAAAGCACTGGTGCGTGGAAAGATGGTCCCTTTTGACAGATTTGCTATAAGCCAAGTTTATGAGCTGACAAACATTGAAGAGGATGAATATTCAGCTTGGATTGAAAAAGGACCGGACTATAATATCATCATATCTTACCTTACTCAATCAGGCATCACGTGGAAAACTCAAAATGATAAGGTAATAAGTTTCCTAAGAGGGCATCTGGAGGCAACAAGGCGTGACACTATTTCATTTCAGCAAAAATGTTGCCTTCAAATCATGTTTCTGATGTTACAAGGGAGCAAGCCCTTCTTAACTATGCTATTTAGACAGGGCTATCCATTGCTGTGGGCCAAGTTATCGAGCGTTTCATCATCTCTTTCATCACAGGAAGGCTCACAAGTGGACTGGGACACCCTCCACTGATCTGTCGGTTGTGCCTCATGGTTGAAGTTCTCACTATTGCTAAAGAGAAACTCCAACAACCTCTTCAAACCCCAGTTCTTCCCATCAGAGACCCACGAGGAAGTCTTCTTCTAAAGAACCTTCTCTTGCTGATCTCCAATCATGCTTAGTGGGAGTTCAATCTTATCAGAGGCAACTGATGAAGGAAATATGTGGTAGACCACAATAATGCTCTAACCGCCATGTTCCGGAGTTATAACATATCACAAGGCGACAGCTCAATTGTTTTTCCAAATCCACCAACACTTCATGATGTACCAGAAGAATCTAAGAGTTGGGCAGAAAGCGATAGCTC
Organism: Pouteria campechiana; assembly: GCA_036873735.1. Classification (NCBI taxonomy): domain Eukaryota; kingdom Viridiplantae; phylum Streptophyta; class Magnoliopsida; order Ericales; family Sapotaceae; genus Pouteria; species Pouteria campechiana. The sequence continues at coordinate 7,452 of JAYJMB010084554.1, read as the reverse complement.
AAGTGATTGATCCTATCCATTTCAGGGAAATTCTTGTTTTCCATTGCTTTATTCTACAATGAGGACAATGTTACTTTCAAGTTTGGGGGTGTTAGTATTTTGTTTATGGAGGTGTTTGTCTTAACTTATGTTTTGTTGTAGTTTATCTAGTTTGCATTGTGTGTTTTGTTGTAGTTTATCTAGTTAGTTTTTGTTGAGTGCTTCATTTGATTTTAGTTATGTTCAGATAGTTGCATGTTTTGAACATTGAACAAGGTCATCATATAAAACCAATGACATGTATGTGACATTTGACAATAGCCCAAGGTAAGTTGAAAATAATAGAAATCGCTATTGTCTATAATGCTAGACTTGAACCTTTGTCTAATTTGCTATAGATTCCTTATACACATTAATCACATTGACTTAGCCATTTCTTTTGAAATCTTTGAATGCTTAGCATAAGTTTAGGAAACTAAGTATGCATTATTCAATATGAACTCTAGAATTCATTGTAACTGTTGAGACAAGCATTAGATGAGATAAAAGAAATTAAACAAGAGTAAAAACTCATTGTTTATAGGGGGGATCACATCTCCATGAATCAAAAAGAAAATAAGTTTGAGGATATGATAGTAATACAGCCCAAGTAATAGGGGGGATTATATCTCTATGAATCAGAAAGAAAATAAGTTTTGGGGTGTAATAGTAATACAGCCCAAGTAATAGGGGGGATCATATTCGGAAAAAAATTATTAAAAAAATAAAATAAAAGAGGAATGTGATAGTAATAGAGCCCATAAAATATAAAATATTCATCTAAAGTAATCTCTTTGGTTTAATTTGCGAATTCTCAAGATTGCATTGAATATGTATTACTCAGTTTCTTGAATGAATTTAAGTGTGAAAAGATATAGATTGAAATAGCCATATTTCTTGCACATACACATAGAGTCTAAGGTGGAAAGGAAATGGGTCAAGTTAAAATTCAAAAGACATATGTGATATCTTGATAGTTTCCTCTTAATTATGTTTATTTTGTGGAGTTTTTTATTAATGACCTAGACTGTGTTCATTGTGTTCTTAGTGTGCTTTTGTGTTTCTATTTTGCTCGAGGATGAGCAAATGAGTATGTTTTGAGGTATTTGATGAGTGAATTTCATTCACTTACATTATATATGTTCAAGCTTAATTATTTACAAATTCTTGTTTCTTTTAAATGAATTTCATATTTATTTGTTGGATTTTCTAGGTATTTTGAAGATGGAAAAGAAGAGAAAATGGAAGGAAAAGATGAAGCTCAAAGGATGGAAAACAAGACATTTAAAGGAGCTAAAAATCAAGCTACAAACGAAAAATCCAGCTGGCGCCGCCGGCCCTCACTTGGCGTCGTCGGGGCCAAGATCTTCTACCACCACCGGTCGGACAACAAGGTGGTGCCGCTGACACCAGCGGCGCATCCCAATTTAGCAGGATTTCTGTAAGTGCATAACCTGGGTTTTTAAGCAAGGAAGTTAGGGTTTTTGAGGATTCTTTTCACTTCCATTTTGAGAGTTCTTTCTGAGGATTCTGAGGGCTAATTCTTAAAGTTTTTTGTAGAGAAGAAGGGAAGATTGCAAGCAAGAAGAGGAAGAAAGGATGTTCTTCATTGTGATAATCCTGTCAGAGGGAGTTGTTTTGTTTTTTCTTATGAACTAAATCTCCTTTCTAGGGTGAAGATGTAATCCTTTTTTATACTCTTTGTTATGTGGATTGTTGGTTATTAATGACTATATGATCTTGTTTTATTCATGATGTTGTTTACAATGATTTAATTTGTTCTATTGCTTGATCACCAATATTATGGATTAGATTAATTATCCAAGTATGGTTAAGGTAGACACCATATGCTAAACCATGAGCTCCCTTGAATGAAAAGGATAGATGGTTAAGGTAAATACGATATGCTAAACCATGCTATTTTGGTTCATTATGTTCTTGAGCTTAATGGGTTTTCACCTCAATTATGCTACACACCATAAGGAATTGGAACAAATGAAAATACTTGATTTAAACCTACATACCTAATGATAATGATCTTACTTTTGAAAAAACGAACTCAAGTGAGGCATTGAATCCAACATTTCACTAGTAAAGGGTTATCATCTAGTGGTGAAATCAGATCCTTAGACCTTTGCATCTTGGTACTCTCCCTATATTCCATTAAATTTCTGAAATTCTAAAATTACACCAATCATTACTCCATATTCATTTAGTTCTAAATACACTCTTTTTAAAGCTAGGAGAGTTCAGTAATTAAAATTGATTAAGTCAGTTTCTATGGGATCGACCCTTGCATTGCACACTATACTGCTATACGTTTGTACACTTATGAGGAATTATAATTTGAACCATCAATATCCTCTGAAGTTTTTGGCACAGAAGGCAAATGTGGGTATTTTGATAGGCATGGAATTATTCAAGATATAATCAGGTTCAGTTCAGGCATGTGCATTGTAATTTGTACAAGGGTATTTTTGGAACAGATTTAGATAAAGAAACTAATGTGCTTGTGATTTGAGTACAACCAGATGAAGCAATCTACCCAACGATCAACAAGAAGTTTCCAAGGCTGGGCATGAGTTGGACTGCAGTAACATGAACCTCCCTTACAAAGCAAAGTACCCAAGGGAGATCCCAGATGCATATGAAAGGTCACATCTTGACACTGCAGGTGAGCACTAGCTTTTCATTAGAAGCAATGAAATTGATGCTACCAAGGCACTTTTCACACCAGTATTGAAGGAACCAAAGAACAGTAAGATAGTGCCACAGCTCTATGCATATGCACACTACACTGTCAATCTACATGCCTCCTCTCCAACTTGAAGACAAGGTGATTTTTCAAGGGGAAGGGTGTAATAGTAGTCATAAGTGAATTGGCAGGGACATGTGAATGGGATGCCTATATAAGGGCTGGATTGTAAGAAATGAATAAAGCATTGTGGGTAATCTAAATTTGTGAATTTTACCTCTCTCTCTCCTTTCCTCTCCAACTTGAAGACAAGGTGATTTTCCAAGGGGAAGGGCGTAATAGTAGTCATAGGTGACTTGGCAGGGACATGTGAATGGGATGCCTACATAAGGGCTGGATTGTAAGAAATGAATAAAGCATAGTGGATAATCTGAATTTGGGAATTTTACCTCTCTCTCCTACCGCCCCCCGGAAGATTCCTACCAGGTTATCACTCTAGAGTCAAAGAAAGATTAATGAACTTAAGATGTAAGAAAATGTCAAATTTTAAATCGTATGAAGATGTCTTTTTGACCAATATCATTACAAGTCTCTAGGAATCCAGTATGAAATGAAAATTTTATATCAAAACTACCTTTCTCGTCCTGCTTATTTTTAATAGAACAAGAAAACAAAGTGAATTGAATTATGATCAGTGCATATGGGGCTTGCTATTTCAAAAGGTAACCAAAATTCTATCATCTTCCCAACATTTCTATGAAATTTCTCCAACAGCAATTCATTGTCCAAACGGTTTGATATATCCTCTTCTTACAGCACCAACACATCTTATTTATATGGATACTAAAAACATTGATGAACATAAAATAACAGAAGGCAGTCTCTTCATATTTAGGGCTACTGGAGGATCATCTTTCATTGATAGTATCTTCTTTCACTGCTGAATAAAAAGAATTATTCCCCAAAGAAAAGAAAGAGGTAAAAAGAAGGTAAGATGATAGGAGACAAACAAATATAATTAGTTAGTTATGTGCATTTGTTCCAATGAAGATTCAGTTTAGTGTGTGCAGACAGGCAGAGGTGGTTGGACCATACAGAAATAAAAAGATTTTTCTTCATCCCATTCTTCTGGTGGAACTAGGAATACTTTCATTTTGGCGGTTAAAAAGACTATTTTTTAGGGATGGCCCCTTTTGAGTGCTTGATCATTCCTTAATTTCTCAAACATTTTAAATACTGTCCCTCAAAAGATAATGGACAATATGAATGCATCACTTAGCATTGGAGCCTACACATTCTGCCTACAGGTTCCTCCTATAGGTAAAGGGCACAAGCAACCTGCCTCCTCTCTATATTTGAAACAAGCACACAAACTTCGGAACAAAAAAAAAGGTAAAATGAAAAATAAAACATCAGTCCTATTATAAGCATACAGGTAACATAACAAGCAACAGTGGATACATGTTCTCATTGGTCAATAGAGGATCATATGCCCACTGATTTTCAAATAGTCCATTACAAATCCATCCAGCTGCTTTGGGTATGATATAGCCATATTGAATGACCTGCCACATACATTTTAAAACATATATGTAATACAAATTTCTTGTTGCATTCATGATGCTATCATACTCACCAAATTTAGGTAGCTGAACCAGGTGAGAAGATCGCAAATATACTTTAAACAGGCACATTATATCTATTCCATGCAAAAACTCATTATCACCCAATTCAATTACCCTAATTGGTTGCTGGAAAGTTAGTTTTTTTTTTTTTTCCAGCATTCAAAAAGCCCTCAAAATTTCTACTTCACACCAGAATTTTGCTGAATCAAATATCAGTAAGACCAGTTTGAGATGCAAAGCAAGGACAACATAAAAGAACTGATAATTCTATTTCATTAGTGAACTTACTATTGATGCAGGCAGTCATTCAATTCTTTTGCTTGTTTTCTACATTGCCAAACAATGGATATGGTTCTTCCCAATGCGCATTCAGCATACTTTGATGTGTATTGATCACATTCTTTTAGTGCCTTTTGCTTCATTTTGCTGCGTAAAGCTGACAACTTGAATAATCAAATTCTCCTGACTTTTATAATATCAAGATAAAACAAAATAGGGGGGGGGAGAGAGAGAGAGAGAGAGAGAGAGAGAGAGAGAGAGAGAGAGATAACTAAAAAGAAATGGAGGCGTATGTCAACATTATCCAAGCATCTCATCAAATAATGAAGGTATCAACAGCATCTAAGCCTCTACCAAAATGATTGGGATTGGATGCATGAATCTATAAGTCTATTCCCCTTTTAGGGGCCCAACATTTTTTATATCTGACAACATCCATGTCCTATTGGGCTTTCCCTTTAACCTCTTAGAGTATTCAAGTTGAAAACCCACTCTTTCCCAATGGTGCACTCTGTTGACTGTAGCAGCACATGGCATGGACTCCAAGATATTCGTGTTTCATCCCATCAGCAACCCCTAAAATCAAATAGCTATTCACTCCTCTGTCAACATAAAATGATGACTGAAATGACTAGAAAGAATGAGGGCATGTTCACAAAAGTCAGCTGGTAGTTACATTTATTTAGTTTACTTTATCAACAATAGCCTAAAACACATTAATGGCAATTCTCAGAATTGATGCATACCGAGCCTGAGTGCTATTGCAATTATGAAGCTACAAGTGACACTGATCCATGTTCCTTGCTAATCAAAGAGTTCGCATCATTTTTCATGTAAACTTTATCAATTGAAGACTAGAATTTACGCAGAAATTTTATCACAACATTCTTTTTTGGGGAATTTGTAAATTACTGAAGATTTATGCTGCAGCATCATCAACAGTTTGTTCAGTGAGATGGGAAATGAAGAAGTGCCTGCCATCTAGTCTTTAACCACTAAAAAGAATGGTAAGTCAGAAACCATTGTGAAGAGCGAAGATTAACACAAAATAAAAAAGAAAGAAAAGAAAACTCGCTGACATCGAGAAAAAACAAAAAAATAGTTTGTTAAGCAAGACACTGTGCTGTTATCATATTACCTGCGGGGTTTCTTCAGTAAAATCCGTCCATCTATCAAGTAATGATGACCAGGGAAAGGTCTACACAATAGGATGTCTAATTGACTTACAGCCCTTTTCATTACCACCAAGCATAACGGTATTTTGGTAATAGCAAAGAAAATTGAGGCTTTAACTTTTGAAAAGTTGCAAAACTGTAAAATAAAATCTAGCGATGCATTCAAGATGCAGAATCGTGAACTATCTACCAACTGCAATTTCACATCCAAGGCTTGGATGAAGAAGCGATTTTTTTTTAAGTGAATAGTATAAGAGTGGAGTCCAACTGAACTCTCGGTCCCAGTATGGCAAGGAGGCTTTTAAAATTAACAGACAGAAAGAGAAATGACTGATAACAATAGTTTCCTGAAGAGCCATACAAAATATGCCTGATCGGCCGTCAGAAATAGAACAGTTCACAGGGTGCATACAAGACACAATGTTGAATTTAATGGGAGATGCATGATGCAAGAAATTTTTAAGCTGTTGTCTGAGATGATTTCCACTCATCTTAGTGTTATAATGTTTTTCCGTACAATGAAATTCAGTTGCTCGTTAAAGAAAAAGAAAATGGCTGATTACCAACACACAAATGGCATTTTGGGCCGCTGTTACAATGGTTATACAACCATTAAATTTCATCTTTCTGAATAATTTTATTAAAAAGAAAAAAAAAACAGAGACAAATTTGAAAAGATCAATATAGAAAACCAACACATCTGCGGAATAAAAGTAAACTTCTAACAAAAATAAATAAATAGCCATGTAGCTTGTTGGTACTCCTGTCACTTTCCACAAGCAAACTAAACCGACGGCACAGGACAGACGAAATAAATAAATTAAAGAGCAGTCCTGAAATCACAGGTAATTGCAACCCAACTTGAATCTTGCATCCAAACGCAGTCCAGGACAGTAGGAAGGATATTTGGAAGATGGAATAGATTGTTACGTTACCTTCTTCCACTTTCTTCTTTACATGATTTTCTCTAGCCTCTTGCACGTATCCCATTACCAAGGTCCCCTCTCGCTCACTGTCTGTCTCTCGCTCCCTTTTGCTTGCCTCACAGGAGTCTCTCAGTCCGTCTCTCCAACAGGCCCTTGCGATTTGTAAATAGGCTGTGGTACGACTTTTATTTTAAAAAAGAACCTCCTGATGACTTATTTACATATTTAACAAGTTTGCCGAGTATTTTTCGAAAAAGTAAAAATTATTTTTAAAAAATTAAAAATTATTAATAATGTTTAACGCCTCTTTTGACCGTCCTTCCGATGGCTTTCTTCATGTCATTATTTTTAGAACGACGACAAACCCTTTTTATTTTATTTTTAATGCGACTTTAGATCTTTACTATCTAACAAACATTAATTTTCATCATTATTATTTATATTTTTAATTATTTTTTCATCTTTTCATATAGTTATTTTATCTTTATTTACTTTGTTTTTAATCCTTAACCCTGTCACATGATAGAATTCTCCCTTTTCTTTTATTTTTCCCATATTTCTTTTTCTCCCATATCTTTTCATTGCATGTAAACCAACTTAAGATGAAACATTATGAATTTTTATTTCACTTTAGGCATTGCTTTGGCCAAATATGTTAGTGTAAGGCCCTGGAAATTTCAAAAATGTAAATGTTCACTCTTGTAAAGTTTTAGAAATTTTTACAATGCGGCATA
>JAYJMB010084543.1:0-21271 GCA_036873735.1 Pouteria campechiana | reverse complement strand
AAGTCCAGAAGAAGCAAGATTGGTAAGAAAGTATAATAGTTGAATTTGTATTTTTGTTGTATGGTAATTGGGAAATTTCCAGCTTATGTATATTGAAATTGTAACTAATTTATGTCTCATAATGTATAATTGTAATTTATACTCATATAAATATAATATTGCAGTGTGAGGTGTATCGTGTATTTGGAATGAAAATTGTATAGTGGTGTGGTGGATTCATTGTCATCATGATGCAGCTGCGGTTCTGGGGGAGCTTGTGGAGTTATAAGGATGTTGTGGAGATGACTAGAGAAATATTGGAGTGTATAATTTTTACTTTTATGAATTATAATGAAAAAAATGTATCGTAATATGTCATGAATGGTTGTACCTAGGTGGATAGCCCTTTTTCAAGGGAGACTCTGTTCAATTTTCTGTAGAAATTAGGTCATATATATATATATCAAAGCAACCCACCCTGGAGGTGGGAATATCATGGTATAATCATGTAGATTTATAGTGTAAAATGGAGTAACGACCTTAGGAGGGTGGGGCATTATAATTAATTGGTATACATGAGACTTAGAATCTAATGCTGAAATTTAATGATTCAACCTATGCATACAAGATGTTTGGTGAAAGGTTCCATCGAAAGTGAATTAGGTATATAAGGTTTGAGTTTGATTCTAAAGATACTATTGAAGTGAGTTAAGTGAGTTGGGAAACTTGTTTAATTTGAGGTATAATTAATTATTAATTAAGCTAGACTATATAATATTGAGCGTGCAAGTAAATTGCTATATAAGTGGAGACTTAAAAGTTTAGATCAAGCCCATCTAATGGATGATGTAATGTTTGAATAGAGAATATGTGTAAATTGAATCATGCTTCTTGTGACATGTATAAGATCAATTGAGTAAAAGTGGGAAGTTATGAAACAGGAAGAACTCAAAGACTATAAAAGTTGTTTCTATTGAAGTAAGTAGGTACCACTTATTTTGTTTAAATGAGTGTTTGGATGGGGATAATAGTTATCTCATTTATCTTGTTTCTAGTCATGTGTGTTTTGACTGGGGATAGTGGATATCCCATATTTATTCAAAGTTAATATTTATTTAGTTATGAATGTATAAATGTTAGGGATATCAAGTATCCCTTGGATTGAAATTAGTATGTTAATTGATGATTAGGATAAAAAGTATCTCTTATCTTATGTAAATTATTCTTATGAATGGTTGTCTAATTGAAAATGATAGAAAATATCCCATACTATGATAGGAAAGAATGTCAATGTTTGACATGAATATGTATATCATGAGGATAATGAATATCCCATCTGTTATTGTATTGTGAAGTGTATAGATTGACTATGAATGAATTATCTCATGATACAGTTGTGTATAGAAAAATGAGGAAAAAATTGATTGGTATGATTGGAAATGGTTGAAATTGATTTGGAGATGAGATGATAATATGAACAATTGGACAATTTCATGTGGTCCAGTACTATTGTGGATTTTAGTAAATTATAAATTTATATATATAATGGATTTGATTACAATTGCCATTTTATGAAATCAAGTATACTTTTCATTTGATTAGTGATTATTATTTTCTAACCCTGCCTACTTACTGAGTTACCCAGACTCACGCCTTCCTTGTATATATTTTTAGTTGACAGGTCAGGTAAAGAATCCCAACTAACATTTGGGACTAAAGAGCAAGATTTGAAGATGTTTCTTGGTGATATAATGAGTTGAGGACTGTGGTTTAGTACTTTAATTATGTCCATGTTAGTTTTGTATGGTATTTATATAATTGTGAGTAAGTGGTTTTAAATTGATGTATAATTGATTATATTGCATGTCATGGTGGGTTTGTTATGGTATGATGATATTCAATAGAGTTGTATGATTTCCCCTCAAAAGGTAAAGCTGACATGATCGGTTTTGATCCTGGGCAAGTAAATCATGGATGCTAGTGTAATTTGTAGTTAATTTTATTTCTTCATAATTCTGGTTTAGATTATAAATTGTGGACAAGAATATTAAAATTTATATGATGATTGTATGACAAGTGTATATGCACACATTTAGGGTAGACTCTACCAAAATGTTGGCAAATTATTCCCTTAAAATTAGAAAACTTGTCAGGGAATAATGAGAGTTTTAGGCCTCAAAATTGGGGCGTGACAAATTGGGATCAAAGTAGCCCCACCCTAAAAGTGTGGAAGTTTAGGTAAATTGTAGTCTAATGTGGAGCGTCGCACCTCCGAAAGCAGGGTGTGACAAACAGTGCTCTCAACACTTTTCTAGATTTCAGCTCTAGGGGGTATAAGCATAGTGCTCCTAGTACTCTTCTAGATTCTAGCTCTAGAGGGCATTAACATAATGATCTCAACACTCTTTTGGTTTTCCCAAGCTCACTAGGAAACTCACTAGTTTGAAAGGTCACCAACAAACTTGATGGTTTTCCAAAGCTCACCACCAAGTCATACAATATGGTTTTCCTGAACTCACCGCAAACTCATACAATCTGGTTTTCTTGAGCTCACCAGAAACTCATAAGGCAGATATAAAGTTGTATAACATCTTACATCTATACTAGGTTGATTTATATAGAAATTAAGTATAGATAAAATAGATACTCAATGGAGCGCAGTGGATATCAATACTCAAGAAGGTTGATATTGATGTTGAAGCTTGTAATCATATTGACTTTCAACTTGGTGGAGATTGAATATCTGGGAGGAAGTCTTTCCTTAAGACAAGTTACTTTATTAAATGCTTTTTCCTTTCATTTTCCTCTCTTCTTCCTCACTCCTTCATTGTCTCTGCACTGGCTTTATATTGATTTGAAGTTTTCAACTATTGGAGGTAGATGACTTCCATTAAACATTGAAGATTGTTCTAAATTTTCACCCATTGAAAAGTTATCTTCTAATTAAGTTATAGTAGCTAGAAAGCTTGTAGTATTGACCTTGAAAAAGATGTATTTCTAGTTTTGGCAAGTATTAGACTAGGAGATGCTACATAGTTAACTCTTTCATTGTATTGGAAAACGCTTATTAAGTGTGAAGATATGCAGCTTTAGAGAATAGAATCATTGACTGAATGGAAACTATTATCTAAAGTTAATATATTCTATTCTGAGAAGATTCGAGTGTAGCCAGCTTCATCTGTAGTAGGTAGCTGCTACTCGTGAAGATTTGTCCAAGCGTTTCATCCAAAATTTGTCCGAGGAGTTCTAGTTTGTCTCAGGATAGTTTTGGACAAATTGGCTCTGAGTAGAATCGCATGATGCAGTTGACTACTTTGTCCAAGCAACTACTTTGTCTGTGCAAATTCGTCCAAGTCCACTATGGTGCTTCTTACTTTGTTTGGACTTAATTTTGGACAAATTTACTTTGTCTAAGCCACTTTGTTTGAGTATACTATAGCACTTCTAATTTGTTTGGGGATTCTATAATGTTCTTGCTTTGTCCATAGATAGTCTCAGACAAAATAAGACATCATTGGAGTGCAGGGACAAATGAATGGAGTTTAACTCCTTTGGTTCTGACTTCCTCCATAGAAGAATAGCTAAGATGTCACTGATTTGTCCAAGGAAGAATTCATTCGACTCCATCTGAGGCAAATCTTTGTCTGATACTGAATTTGTCCAAGGAAGATTTCAGCCACAATCTAAAATTCATAGTTCCTCATGATGTTTCCTAGTACCATATATGTCCTTCAATTGAAGTGTATCTTTGAGTGCTTGGATCAGATGATTAGATTACTTTAAAGGGCTTGGGCAAAACTCTAAATATATCTTGTGACTCTTGAAATCATTTTAAAGTTTTAGTGTCATTCTTTCTAAGCATTTATGTTTTCCTTCAGTATAGTGGATTTTATTCTTGATGCAATCTTTTTAGATGCTATCCACTATATTCGTGTTGTTTCCCTGTATACCTTTTCTATATTTCTAAAACAATAGGGAACATGATAGTCAATACTTTATGTGTTTACTCATATATTGTTGTTCATCATCAAAACTAGGCTTTTTGCAATATTTACTATTTGGTTCAACAAGTACCTTAACTTTTTACTCACATGTTCGCTCATCATTAAAACTTAGCTACTTAATCACATTTATCATCAAAATTAAGCTAATTAAAGAGGGTTATACTTAATAGGTTTCTTGGGTGGCTTAGGCTAAGATGGGAGAATGACATATAGGGTAGGTTCTTTAGGTGGTGGAAGGGCAAGGAGAGGTTTAGGTTTTGGTGAAGGGTTGAACCTAGTTCTAATAAGACTTGCTAATTAAATTAGGTATGGGTATTAGATGAGTTAAGATCCAATCCCTTTTTGGATGTTCTCTATGGTCCTATGGATGTCATCAAGATCAATTTGCATCTTGGTTTGAAACTCTTTTGTTGTCATGTATATGACTTCAGAAGTTTGTGGTTTTGGTTTAGGGATAGTGGGTTCTTATTTAGGTTGGGTTTTGGGTTTAAGAGTAAATCTTGTGGGTATGGAGTCTAAGTAGTATGAGAATGTAAGATCAATGGGTTGGTTTTGTTTGGGTGGCAAGGAAGATGAGGATGATGAAAAGGAGCTAGGTGATGGTTGTGGAATTGGAATGGTTTTGGTTTAGGGAAGTTTGGGTTGTTTTGGGAGAAGGTAGAGTTGTGGGGAGTGAGATTCCTACTTTTGAATCTCTAACTCCTTCTTCAGTTAGATTTGCAGAAGCAGTGTGAGTAGTGAAGGATTTAGTGGATGTGTATTGGAGGGATTTATGGGATTGGTTGGCTAAATGGGTGGTTAGAAGGGTTTCCATTTTAACTAGGGTAGTTTAGTATGGTTAGAGGTATAATGGCTAAGGGGTTCAACTTGGATAGAAGCTGTTGGGTCAGATTATTGAGGTTATGGTTGTGGTTGAGGTTGGGAAAAGGGTACTAAAATAGCATCCTTTTCAATTTGTTGGTGTTTTGATAGAGCTTGAGTGGAATGGTTATTAGATCAGGAATGATAGGTGATGGAATTCTAGGTGACTGGGTTTGAAAAAGAAATAGCTTAGTAGAAGATGAGTGGTGTGGTGAGTGGATGACTACACCCTTCATCTTTCTAGATGACATAGGATGAGGGTGAGAAGATTGGGTTGATTCTATCAAAGAAATAATTGTGTTAAGCTTGTGATTGATGGTTTCCTCAAGCTAATTAACTCTATGGATCATACAGGACATCCTTATAACAACTTGGGTTTCAAGGTTTTCAAACCTAGTATTTACTTAGGCATGATGAGCAGAAAATTGATTGGAAATGAAAGCTTTGATTGAGTCATGGTTGGTGGTGTGGTATTGTGTAGGTCTAAAGTGAGGGGAAGGTTGAGTTGTGGATGGAGCTATTGTTTTCTTCATTTGTATGAACTCTACTATCTTCCTCTCTTTCTTCTCTCCTATCATCTTCCCATCCCTCTTTTACTCTTTATTCCCTTCTTTCTTCCTCTCTTAATTCTCTTCCTTCTTCTTCTCTTCCTTCTTGCCTCTCTTTCTTTTCTCCTTTTTTGTGATCCACCCCCTAGTTGTCAATCTAAATCCCATTTTGTTCATAGTGGATTCATTATTAATGTTAGTCTTTTTCACTTATCCTACATGATCATCTTTGGTGTCTACCTTGTAATCTCTAGTAAGCTTGGTGAAAAGCATCCCATAAGGTAGTTGAAACTTGGTATTAGTCTTCAACATGTAGAGGTGGTCAGACATGATTTAGGATAGATCAATTCTCTTCCATTCTTCAATTCCCACAAGGATTTGGCATTTTTTTTGGCACTTGATCTATTTACCACTTTAGGATAGATGTTGCCAAAAATGACATTGTGGGTGAGCTTCAAATCCATATCTAGGTATTTGGCATGGAGGAAGACTTCTATCTCTCTTATCTCCACCCCAAAAACTTCAGAGAATAACTTGGCCTTGCCTTTTGTCCATTGAACTTCTTCTGCCACTATTGGTACTTATCAGGCTTAGGTCAATCTTTATCTTGCTTGTCCACTTCCTCTTTGAGTCATGGTTGTGGTTACTAAGAAGAATCTACACTATTCTTGTATACATGAGATCTTGAGACTCCAACAAGGGTCTTTACCCTTGAAACAACAACCATTGACTCACTAGAAGGTTCCAACCTCCACCTTCTTCCCCAAAGGTGTTGAAGTCAAATAATCTCCCATTCATCACCTCCTTCCCTTTGTATAAGCTTTTAAATTTTTCATATGCAAAGAGCTTTTGGTTGAAGAAGACATTGAGCTTTCTAATTCTTCTTTTTGCTTCGAACTTGTTCTTTATTTATTCTTCTTCTCTTTTCCTTTCCACTCCCTAGATGTTGTTAATCCAATTTTGGTTAGCAACTTCATTTTTGCCATCTTCATAGCAGGTCTAAGGTGGTCTTTGGGTTAAAAAGTGATAGGCTCATATTTTACCATGTTTTAATACCTAAATATGCATGTTTTGGATCCTAAATTGATATGATTTTGTTGGATAATAATCACATTTGATTAAATATTTCATTTAATGGAGTTATTTTGTGTTTAAACATCAAAATATGTCAAAAATGAGTTAATTATGAAAAAGGCATCACTTCAAGGATATTTTTGGTACATTTGGAGACTGATTTAGGAAAATTGTTAAACATGGAAGTTTCATCCCTTCAAGTTATCTATTCAAAAAATCAATAATCATAAGATTTGGAGATCATATGTGGAAGTTATGACAAATACACTAAAACTATCTCAGACTTTAGACATAAAAAGGCATCACTTGTAGCCAATTTGTGTTATAGATGGAGGCTGATTTGGGAAATGTGGTCAACATGAAAGTCATATCGCTTGAAATTATATTTCCAAATCATCAAAATTACCTGATTCTAAGGTCATATGAGAATGTTATGGTCCAAACACTGAACCTATCTATGGTACACTAGGCACCTACTTGCTGGACATGGTGCGATGTTTGGGCAGAATTAGTGCAGAAGTACGTTAATTTTGGTAATTTGGATATTTTATGCACAAAACTACTTGGAAAATCCATACATAATTGTAAACTAGCCCTAAAAGGGTTTTTAATAGAGAAAGGTGAGTTTTTGGAAGAGTTTCAGGTTGAAGGACTTCAAGGGTGAGAGATTTTGGGGTGCAAGCTAGAGGAAAATCAATTGACTTTTAGAGTTTTATCATTCTTATTATTCTTCCTTAAATTTTGGGATGATGTTTAGATTAATTGGAATTATTTTTGTTATAATTATGAGTAGTTAAACTCCTCTTTCTAGATGAGATATGGATCTTATATGGATATTATGGTGTGATTGATTAATTATATTATTAAGAGTTTTAATTGGTTTATTTATAATGTCTTATTCTTAATGCTTTCAATTTATTGGTCATCTATTGAATGATTTTATATTTGGTATTTGACACTTGGGAGAGGTAATCCTGAATAGGATCTAGGCATCATGACATGGAATTCTAGATGACTCAGGAGAGCATCTAGGTTTTGTGAAATAACTTAAAGAATTATAAATCTTAATGCATTTTTAATCTACCAATTTTCACAGGGATATCAAAATTGGTAGATTAAGAGTAGATACTTGACTTGGCACTTGGGAGAGGGAGTTGAGTGCGTTGGAATTCTTGATTTATAAACCAATAAAATGATCAAAATATAATAAGTTGAAAAATACCATGATTGAAAAATAAGTGAAATCAATCCTTTAGAGTTTTCCTATCTTGATTTCTTCTCACTAAAGCCTGTTACTTCTAGTTCTTGTTCAATTTCTTATTTCTTGATTTTTAAGATATAATTAGGATTACTTTTTGCAATAGCTAGTAATTGGTTAGAATTAATAGTCCATATGGCGATGACAACCTTCGCACTATAATAATATAAAACTTGGCACCATAAACTTATGGTTAAATTGCAGCGAATAAGTTTTTGGCGTTATTGCCGAGGACTCTATTTTGTTTTAATTTCTCACTAATATTGTTACAAGATAATTCTAGTTTTAATTTGGATTTTATTTTTCACTTTCTTTTGAATTTTTTTCTTATGTCATTCTATTTCTTTTTGCATTCTTGATAGTGCATGCAAAATCCCTTTGCTTGAAGACATGGCATCCAACACTTTTCAATGGCCCAATGAATGCAATATGGTAAGAAAGGTCATTAGTTCTTTTGAAGTGGATCAAATCATAGCTCTCATTGCACAAATGTCATCCCTAACTCACCAGTTAATAATAGCCAATTTAGCCTCAAAGGGAGTTTTAATTTTGGGAGAGTCTTCTTCTAAAATTGGATCATACATGGCTACCAATCAAAAAAAGGAAGAGGTGCAGTATGAGAACAATTAAGGCTATAGAAAATGTCATGGAAACAACCTACCAACTCAGTATTATCCAGGGTGGAAAAATTATGAGAAATTTTCTTATGAGAATCCTAGGAATGCCACAACACTCCTGCTAATTTTCAACTTCCACATTAATCTCAACCACAAGAAACGAAACCATTACTTGAAGATCTTTTAAGTACCTTTGTAACTGAAAGTTAAGCAAGATTTACAAGAAGTGAAGAAAGACTTGAAAGGAATGAAGCAAGACTTGACAACATTGAGATGCACATGGGAAATATGAATGCATCTATTAAGTCTTTGAAAACTCAGATTGGTCAACTTGCAAATTCTGTCAATAATCTTAACAAAGGTGTTTTTCATGATGATAGTGTAATGAAAATTCTATAAGTCACAATGTTGTAAAAACTAGTGAGGTTATAGTGCATGTTCTAGCTTTGGATGCACTACTACAAGAAAAACCCAGTGATAGTATTGAAAATCTTCAAGAAGTGTCATCAATGGAAGAAGTCAGAGCTAATTTGGAACTAAAGCAATTGTCAGATCCTCTAAGGTATGCATTTTTTGATAATGATTCATTCTTTTCAGTGATTATTTCTTCTTCATTTTTAGGTGTCAAGGAGGATGAGCTACTACAAGTCCATGGTCAAGAAGTGAAGTTCCATATCTACAAGGCGATGAAGTTAACCAATGAGAATGATGATTACTCTTGGAGAATTTTTAGAAAAGCATATAGAAAACATTGAAGCAATCAAGTATGAGTATTAATTGGTTACACCAGAATAATTCCACAAGACAATACCAAGATTTAAAGAACCGGAGCACCAAAAAGCTAAAATTCACTTGGAAGATGGAAGACCATAGTCCAGTTGAGACTTTAAATAAAAAGCTTCTTATGAAACAACCCAAGCTTTCAAACATTTCTCTTTCTTTCAATTATTTTCATTATCTCAATTTAGTTTCTCAATTTAATTTTTAGTTATTTTTTAATGCAGATGATTCATTAAAAACGTTATGCACACAATTAAAACCAAGCTTTCTACACCATCAGAGGAGAAAACGTCCCAACAAGGAAGTTTCTTTCCCCCTTATGCATTATTTTTAAAATTGAGGATAATGCTTGGTCAAAGTTTGGGGGTATTTGGGGTTTTTCATTTAGTTTTTGGAAACTTTTTTGAATTTAGTTATAATTTCTTCGATGAGCTTCACTTTTGATGACTTAGTGAAGGAAAATCCAAGAGCAATTGTGCAAAATCAGTGAATTTGAATGAGTTAGATTGATTTTCTCTTGATGATCATTAACCTACGCTCAGTTTTTAAATGCCATTACACATGATTTATGATGAAATTTTTGTTGAGCACATAATGTTATGATCATGTAAATTGTATGTGGATTAGTTGATAATGTTATGAATTCAGTGATATATTTTGATTAAAATGAGCAAGCTAGAACTTGTTTGACTATCCTTAAAGGTGAAATTCTAGTTAACATGATTACTTGGTAATGATTTAGGCATTCTTTTATCAGTTTGAGCCTTTCAAGCTAACTTAGTATAGTCACGTCACTAAGATCCCCATTGAGTCTTAATGAAAGAATGGCATATGTAAAGTATGTGAAAGACCACCATTCAACTTTTCTTTCTTTAGCCTCATCAGTTAGACCCTCTGAGCCTGAAAAATCATGCTTGAGTTATTAAGAGATATATTCTATACACATGGTTTTTAGAGAGGTATGAGTGAAGCAAAAGAATATAAGCGTCAGGGTATAGAAAAGAAAAATGCCAAAAGGAAAGAATCAATAAGGATTCATCATTTAATTGGGGGGGGGGGGGATTAGATACTAACGAACTCAAAAGAAAATAAGTTTGGGGGTGTGGTAATAATATAACCCATAAAGAAAAGAGCAAATAAAAAGTAAAGAGAGTGAACATTCATATGCAAATTCATCCATGATCTCTTACTTTGTGAATCCTTATTCTCTTTCTTTGTTAGCTAAACTCAAGGCCTCATTACAAGCTTAATAAAAACTTATTGATTCAAGTGAATAGAGTTTTCTACATTAGGTGAGAGGAATTATGAAAAGAAACCCTATTGGGTATTTTATGGAGATCATTAGAATCACCGAATTGAATGTTATTGATTGAGAAGCATGCATGTAGCATGAGATTAACAAAGCACACACACTTTCACTTCATGAAGAGATTGAGGATGCATAAGTTTCATGAGATTACTTAGCAAGTGTTTTAAATGATTTCTGAGTTATTTGTACATGTGTAATTTGTCTGGCATGTTCTTTGTTGGTCCTTTACACAATGGTAGCTCAAGAGGCCGGGGGGGGGGGGGGGCGTGAATTGAGCTTTTAAAAACTTTTTGTCATATCAAATGATTAAAGTGCTAAATAAATAAATATAACAGATTCCACAATACATAGCACAAGATCTTTATAGTGGTTTAGCCCTTCCTAGGTTCCTACTCCATTCTCTGAGTTAGTTTCCTCTACTAATCTCAGGTTTCACTAATACCTTGGTCAACCTGATTAAATACACATTGGTTTTCCCACAAGCTTACAAAACTAACTTACTAGTTTTCCAAGCTAACTAGAAACTTTTACAATCTATTGGTTTTCAAAGCTCACCAACAAACTTGTATCTTTTCAGTAAGTTCCCTACTTGCTTATCTTAATACATAAACTTCAAGCACTTTGCTTAACCAAACATTAAAAATAAGTATATAGATTAATGCCTCTTACTTAGGAAAACTTGTACATAAGTTTAGAACTTTAAGGAAATGAATAAGCAATATGATGAAAAGACTCAAACTCCTTGATTGAGAAGCGATTTAGACTTTGAGAGCTTTGGCATAGTTATAGCCGTTGGAGTTGAAGGAAGATATTGAATGCTCAAAAACTTTATCTTTTGTGTACTTTTGTGTATTCAATATGTATTCTATATTTTTCTTTTGTATCTAATTGCCTCTTTTATAGGCTGAGAGACATTTCTCCATTGTTGACTATGGTACACTTTCAAATGTTCTAAAATGTTTCTCTTCACCTTATATTTTGTCTGAGGTCTGATTTTGCAGCAATCTAGTAATGGTCTGCAACTTTGTCACTGACTTTTCTTAATGTTCACATAAGTACCGGATTCTCTGAAGTAGCTTCTTCAGTTACTCTAAGGTGATGAGTGAACAATCATATGATTTTAGATATTTAGATTGATTCTCCAAAATGATGATAACCATTCTTAATTGCAATAGATTTTTCCAGGGAAGAGTTTGGATTTTTTTAACTTTTGATGCTTCAGAAAAGGGTGACTTTGAAGCACTATTCAACGACTCCGAAGTTTGTTTGCTGACTCTGAAGTAAGGTTTTGAAGACTCCAAAGTAAGGTTGCTGACTCCAAAGTTTGTTTGCTGATTTTGAAGATTGCTAGCTGACTCCAAAGCATATTTTGATATCTCCGAAGCAGGTCTGATTGATTTTGAAGCATAACTCTATGATTCTAAAGCATATCTGTTTTACCCCAAAATGTGTCTGATTAACTCTGAAGCGTATCTTCATAACTTCAAAGCTTGCCTAATTGACTCCAAAGTATATCTTATTGATTCTGAAGTGTACTGTGACAACTCTGAAACATCCATGATGACTCTGAAACATACTGTGATCATTTTGAAGCTTTCTTGTTGACTCTAAAGTGTGCTATGATGACTCCAAAACTTATCTTTTGTTTCGAAGCTTGCTATGATGATTCGGAATCTTATTTGTTGACTCTAAAGTGTGCTTATGATGTCTCTAAAGTATGCTGTGATGACTCTAAAGTTTATCTTGGGCTTACTTTAAAGCTTTCCAATTAACTCCGAATCACTTCTTGATGTCTCTGAAGACGTTCTTGTTGGCTTCAAAGAATGCTTTGAAGACTTAAAGATTTTAGTTTTTTTGTTTTAAGTATATATGAAATTTATATACTTATTTTTTATGAGCATTAAATTAGTTTCTTCTTTTAGTTATCATGAGGATTATTCTTAAGTTAAGTATGGCATAATATTTCTGCAATATGCTTGAGAACAAGTTGTTCGTACCTTTTCACTCATGTCTTTACTAATCATCAAAATATACTTAGTTAAGAATGGTCATCATCAAAATCAAGATAGTTTAACATTCTCCCCCTTTTTGATGATGAAAAAATAGTGAGTGATATACCTTTCAAAACTTGTCTAATAGTAAACTTAAAGCAACTTAATTGTAGATATTTCAATGAAAATTCTATTGATTAATACACTGCAGCTCCCCCTAAATGGATGCATAATTTTTTTTAACTGTAAAAGAAATTTTCATGCACATGCTATTTTCTTATATTTCAGTCTACACATACATTTTCTCCCCATTTATACATTCACATTTTCTCCCCTTTGTTATCATAATAAAAAAGGTGGAAAGAAATAAACAATAATATTTAAGATTAATGATGAACAAAATTGCAACCATATAGAACTTTTTCCTTGACAAAAAATTTCTAGATACAACATATGCACAAAGTGAAAATTCTTTATAGAAAGAAAGGAAAAATTACAAAAAGATATTTAAAAGGTAGTAGTGTCATTGGGGTGGTTTGGGTATTCTTTTATAGGTTTTGGGAAAGAGAGGTGGAAGTGGGGTTTTTTGTTGAGAAGATGATGGTGTAGCAAAGAGCTTGGGTGTTCTGTGTTTTTTGGGGATGAAAAGTGAATCCTTTGGAATTGATACAAGAGGTTCATGTATATAAGCTATAAGTCCACAACTTGATACATAGATAAAGTCAATACGCACCCAAAAATTTGGGTCTAGTAGTTCAAGAAATTCTACAGGAGTCCCTTTTAAGAGGGCTTCTGTATTAGCATTCATGCAGAATGTGTGCTCCTGATAGTACATAGTTATTCTTTCAAGAGGAGCCTTTTTTATGTTCCTTGGGAGGTGGAATTCTTGTCTTTCTCTTAGGTTTGGAGGATGAAGGCTGTGTTGAAGAGGATGGTTTGGGTTGTGGTTTTGGTTTGGGGTTGGTAGAAGGTGGTGGTGAGGATTTTGGTTTTTGAAAAGTAATTAGTGGAGATTGTATCTATCTTATTCTATCTTGAATAGATGGATCAGAAAATTGAGGGTATGGAAGAGGGAGATTGTTAACAATGGCCTCTGGGTTTGCATTGTTGTAGAAAGAGTATTCTTCCTTAGTGAGAATAAAGAATTTTTTAGGACCTGAGGGAGATGAAAACACTTTTCTAATTGGTTTAGATGTTGGAAGCATCTGAAGAAGTTTCTCAAAGTACTCTTGAAGAATTGACTCTCTATTAAGAATGTGAATTGTGGACCTTTGGGAGTTAATGGAGGATTGGGAAGAAGTTGAATCCTGTGTAGAATGTTAAGATCTCAAGTTCTGAAAATGGTAGTTCTTGAGGAGGTATAATGATGTTTTGAGAGTGGAACATTCTAGCAATTTCAAAATTGATTTTTGTTTTATTCATAGACTTAGAGAAAGTCAACTTGATTGGATTGGCAATATGAATGAGAATGTTAGGATTATCAAGAGTTGGTTTTGGAGGAGATTTTGGAGGAGTTGGAGTTTTTCTCCATGCTGGACGAATTAAGAGTGAGTCCCATTCTGGTGGAACTTGATCAATTCATTTAGGAAAAAGTTCTCCTGACAAATAAAGATCCTTTTTAATGAAGCTTAGTTCATCAAATGTTCCTAGGGGAAAAAAGTACCATTTAGAAATTGGTATATGATAGGATATTTTCCATATCTAATAATGGCTCAATGAGGATTGAAAAGGTAATCCTGAGGAATGATTGGAAAGACTTCAGGAACTAATGGAGGTAATGAAGGAGAGGCTTGAGTTGGAGGAGATAGAGAGATAATTTCAGTGGATTTACTCTGGTGTCTAGCAACCTCTGGAATTGCAGAAGATGATGATGGAAGAGGAGGTGAGTGTGAGGGAGAAAACATCACTGTGATGGGAGAGTTGGTTCTGACTGGGAGAAGTGAGGTGGAGGTGATGGAAATTGAGTTGGATGTGGAGAGAAATGATGGTGATAAGCTTGACCTCTGAATGATTCTGCCAGAGAATGCAGAGTATCAAGTCTTTGGTCAATCTTATCAGCTCTTAGAATCATAGAAGACATGGCAGTGGAAAGAATATGATCTATTCTATTCATCTAAATAGCTAGAGTAGACAAATAGTGTTCAATCATTATCAGTCTATCCTCTAGCTGTTGTGGGATTGATTGTGTACTGGTAATTGATGAGGTAGATGGTTGATGAGAATGAGTAGGTCGAATAGGCGATGGGGATCTGATGGGAGTGTGAGATGGCATGGTTGTTGCTGCTATTTCATCAAATACATTTTATCTCAAAGTTTCTTCCAATACTTTCTCTATGACAATTCTTTGTTCCTCTCTTGGAACTTCTTATCTCAGCTTTAGATTGATCTTCTCTATTGGAGAATTCTTCTCTTGCTTCTACTAGTGGACTCTTTAATTTTTGTCTTTTTGTTCTTTCTTATTCTTCATGAGAGGAGAGCTCTTGCAGTGATTTTGTGCCTTGTTCTCCCCTTTCTGTTCATTCATTAGGTTTGGATCCCTTTAATTTAGTTGCTCTTCTGGGTTTTTCAGTGATCCAACCTTGTGCTGTTGGCTTAAAGCCTATCCTTTTCAAAGTCTTTTCATCCAATGTATTTGTATTTCTTGGGAGTTCTTCATTTTCATTTGAAAAGTTTACTCCTACTTCCCTCATCAGTTTTGTCTGAGTCATTCGATAAGGTAGGGGAAATCTTGTGGTGCTCTTGATCAAGTGAATGTGATCTAGCATTAATTTGGCTAGATTCATTTTTTCCCCATTCTTTAATGCCCACATTATTCTAGTATCCTTTTCAAACACACCACTAGTAGCTCTTCTAGTATAAACATTGTTCATAACAATAAGATATGCTACCTTAAGATTCACATTCAAATGACTAGCATGAAGATAATTTTCCTTCTCATCTATCTCTGTTTTTGCTAAATCTGAGAATAGTTTTGCTTTGGAAGGCCATACTATCTCTTCTTCTTCTTCAGAGATATTCAAATAGTTTCTTAAACTCTCTGTGGGTAGTTCAATCTCTGTTTCTCCTATCCACAATTTTTCTATTCTGTTGAGATTACAAATAAGTGCCCTATTGGGATATAAAGAAAATCAATGGTAGAAATGAAACATAGAAGAAACGGAATTTGTGGCAAAGAAAATTTCAAAACAAATGATCTTGTCCATCTGCATGATACAAGATTTTTGCCGTTGTCAAGATTGTCTGAAGATCAAAGATGGAGCCAAAACAGAGAACTGCAAAATCCAGGAAGGTTGCTTTGATTCATAAAGTAAGAAGAAGAAGATTGAAGCACAAGCAAAGTACTCTTTTCAATGGGGTCTAGTAGCTTGCATGGTGCCCTCGATTACCAAAGTCTTTTGTCCATATCCCTTTGTTTTCTTAGTGGGTTTGGTGAAAATACCCTCCCAAGTTGGAATTATCAATGTGCCCTAAGAGTGCTTCTCTGCTGTGGGTTGATTCTTTGTGAAAACAAATGGTTTCCATAGCTGCCATTACGGTCTATCTTCCGTAGGATAAAGCCCATTTAAGAGTTGCATACAACATCCTAGCAGCGATATTCCTAGTTGGATCGACAGCCAAATTTGTGGCCCGAACACAATCTACACCATCGCAACCATGGTGTAGACCCACCTTGGCTCTTCACCCATATTCTAATGGTGGAAGCTCGGGACATGCATGGAGTGGAGTTGATGACTAGTGAGATTGAGTGTTTGTAGGTGGAGGATGCACTGCAGAGGACACTAGAGTCGGTGGAAAACTGCCAGTGCTGGAGCTATCTCTACCTTCTTGCAATGGGATGGAGCATTGTCTCTGTTCGCATCTTGAAAATGAACACCCCATTGAATCATATAGGTAGAAAGGAAATTCACAAGCTTGTCAACAGTGCAAGCGAAGATAGAAATCCAGCTTATGGCAATGACGCAACAGTTTTCGGTTCGCATAGGGAACATGATAGGACGAAGTCGTGCTGGAAGCAAAGATACTACCAGGTTGTGTAACACAAGCAGTGTTGCCAATAGGAAGACGATGTCCAATTTTCTATTTAAGGCTAAAATAGAAGCAAACATTTACATAAAATGACTGATGAGGTCGCGCAGGTAGGCAAAGATAATGCAAACATGGCAGCCTAGCTGACAATGGTACAGGGACAACTGAGTCTTCACTTGCGCAATCCAATCTTTCCACTTGCTCAGTCCAAGGCTTCTGCAACCATCGGATAATACTTTTGTCCTCTCTCCCTTTATCTGTGCAAATGACCCAAATGGAAATCACGCAAGCAAGAACTGCATAGCTGAAATTGAAAGGCTATGAAATTATTCGTGCACCCTGTCTGCACAGTTGAAAAAAATAGTTGCAGCACAAGATGGAAAGAAGTAAGGCTAATTCAAGTCACGCAGACAGTGATGTTTCCACTTAGGTTGTTCAAACAACCTACCCATCGCTGGTAGGTAATCCCAAAATGCATAGAAGGGACTTTACACTAAACTGAAATTGCACAGATGAAGTCTCTCAAGATCGCGCAAACGAAGTGCCTTGGCCGCGCAATTGGGGCTCCACCTGCACAGATTGGAATGAGCCCTTCAGTGTTGCACAAGCAAAATCGCGCAGGTGAGAGAGATTTTTGTCCACTAAACATTAACAATACCTATAAATTTCCTGTGCAGATGGGCTCATGTAGGCAAAGTGGCCTCGCCATCCAGCCTGCAGAGTCAGATTATCTCCCTTCTAGGTAACATCGACTCATGTAATCAAAGAAATATTACTGGATGGGGTGTGCAGTTATTATATGCAAAGGTAACATGCAACCAGACCTTTTTTAGTTGAATGCATGACTACTCTAGGATTGCTCAAAACCAGAATGAGCCACAACCAGTAACGGTGATTGGATTTGACCATGCTAAGCAAATAAAGGGTATGGAAATTGGCTGGCATCCACAACTATCTCCAAAGTATAATTCTGGGACATTGTTGATAAAGCCATAAGCAAATTTTCCAGCAAAAATTTTGATGAGACATCCTAGCAATAATATATGTGAACCATACAACCAGCATAGTCTACATTTCTTTTGGGATTAGAATTCCCCTTGTTGACTAAACAACCAGGCACCATGTTGTGTAATTGAAGCATTATTTAATGGCTAAAATTGCTATCTAAATTCAATGGAAAAAGGACTAGATGGAATGGAGGGCCCCACTTAAAATTGAATATGCAATCAGAAATAGAATTCTCATAAGTCATGAGACGTTGCTAAAAAGTGAGAAAGGCCAAATGGTCTTGGATGAATTTGTACAACATGTCCCATTAGTTTAACTTTTGGAAACCAAGGCTTTAATAAAATGTTGTATAGGTGATGGTAATCATGAAATCATGTTAGTTGAAATAGCTTGATTGGAAAACTCCTAGAGAAATGAAATTGTTGTTGAAGATGTAAAGAGGCCATCACGTCTAGAATTTCCAGATCATCCACATGAGATCGTGTGGACACTAATAGCGTGAGCACGCAAGATCATTTTCATGTTATGGTCATAATTGAAAATGTACAAAACATAGCACATGTATGACTTAAATTAATTGCCTAGTACCTATATTAGACACGCATGTAATTAATTGGATTTTTGGTAATCCACACTAGTTAGAATATTAATTAAATTAATTAAAATATTTGGATTGGCCAATGGTGCAAATGGAAAAATGTCTCAATGGTGGAGCTGGAATGCCCAGAACACCCGAATGGTAGAGCCGGAATTCCCAAATCGCCCAAATGATAAAGCTGGGCACATTTTCTTAGAATTACCAAACTGCCCAAATGGTGAAGCTGGGCATATTTTCCTAGAATTCCCAAAATACCCCAAATGGTGAAGCTGGGCCATTTTCCAAGAGTTCCTAAGAATGCCCCCATGTTGAAGCTAGCATACCAAGAATGCCCCTATGTTGAAGTTGAAATTTCTAAAATACCTCCAGAAAACCTCAAGCCTATAAATACCCCTCCCTCTTCTTATAAGAAGAGAATTCTTTTGGAAAGAGAAATTGGAGGAGGAGCTTGAGGAATCTTCAAGAGGCAGATGCCTCACTTGACACTGGTGGCCTTTGGCCACTGGTAATTTTTCTAGTGCCTGAGGGCACTCTGCCATGGTACACATATGGGTCCTACCCATGCTGTGGTAATGGTAGGTCCCATATGATTAATTACCAACAGCATAATTCTATATTAGACACACTAAAACATGTTTAAACCCTAATTAAACATCTACTTGCCACATAAATCAGGGAACTAATGACATTATCTTAAATTAATTAAAAAACTATTATTTAGCACTAATCATTTTCATCAGCGCTAACCATGATTAGGATTAATTAACTTAAAGTGTAATTAAGCTTAATTCATACAACTTGGATCTTCAATTTCTTACACTATAAATGGCAGAGATCGCCTCCTTGCAAGTTTCCACGGGATATTGGAAAACACCACTTATCAACTCATTCAAAAGCCTAAGTCTAGGATGGAGTTACTGATCATGACTCACCGAGTCATTGAGCCATGACTCACTTAGTCAAACCTTAGCAAACACCACTCATCAACTATCCCAAAGCCTAAGTCTAGGATCACGTCACTGAGTCACGACTCACTGAGTCACTGAGTCAAACCTTAGCATATACTATTCATCAAAATAGTCAAATCCAGTCATCCTGGGCCACTTTTTCTAAGCTTCTTATGGGCAATTGAGAAAGCTGAGCTAAACCTAGTTAACCTGGCCCACTCTTCTTAAGCTTCTCATGGGTAATTGAGACAGTCGAGCCAAATCCAGTCATCTTGGTCCCACTCTTCCTAAGCTTCTCACGGGTAATTAAGAGAGCTGAGCCAAATCTAGTCGTCCTGGTCCCACTTTTCCTAAGCTTCTCATGGGCAATTGAGAGAGCCGAGCCAAACTGAGTTAACCTAGCCCACTTTTCCTTAGCTTCTCATGGGAGTTGAGAGAGCTGAACCAAATTCATTCATACTGGTCCCATTTTTCCTAAGCTTCTCATGGGCAATTGAGAGAGCCGAGCTAAACCTAGTTAACCTGGCCCACTCTTCTTAGGCTTCTCATGATGAACCAAACCTAGGTCATCTATTTTCTTCTAATTTCTTTCAGGTCTAAACACAATAAAGATCACCCATTCCTGAGTCCTTCCGAGATATACCAATTGGATCATAAAACACCTATTGTCTTTAAGATTTCTTAAATTCTAAACAACAGAAATCACCCAATCTTGATTCCAACTAGGACAAACCAATCGGATCAAAGCACCAATTTTCTAAGTTGACCTAGTGTCTAGCAACCTAGTCTAGAACCGTGTCATTCTATCCGCCAATCTCCTAAATATTAAGTCATCACAATGTAATTGGTGATCCCAAAGACAGCACACAACTATTTTGAGAGAGAGAGTGTGTGTATTATTTTTGGGTTTCTAAGATGTATTATACATTTCCTTTTAATCAAGGGTTTTCTCCACTGTGGAGATATAATTAGGGCCACTTGTGGTCTGGGATGTGAACATACAATTTTTTTGATATACACAGCGTAATCTATTGAGGACAATCAAATAAAAATGGAAATTGTTTGATATATTCCAAAAATGAAAAATCTCCTAATATCTTCTTCTTATTCCATTTTATTGTTTCCTCCACTTTTTATACTTGTTACAAAAATGATGAACCCAACATGAAACATCCCACCCTTCATCTTTAAGCAAAAGTAATACTAGTGCATCTTAGAGACTTTATTCTTCCATGAAATTGACTAAGCTCTTTTGTTGCTCTTTGCAGATCTTTAGTCATTTCTATAACTTATTCTCATTCTTCTCTCAAGATCAATCATGATGGCAAGCTCACTCGCTTTCAAATTTCTGCCAGATGGCAGCTTCGCCGTCATCACCCTGCACAACTTTGATAGGATGTTCCCCACTCCTTTATTATGGTGCTGACCGGCCCAGCACCCGCCATCTACAAGAGGGATGTGACTCTGAGTTTTACCTCGCTTGGAGCTATGTCAACAACTTCCCGAATAGTTCCAACAGCATTGGAGGTTGCCCTAGCAGTTTCAGAAGTGGCTTCTACGGACTCAACTTCCAATAACAAGGTTGAAAAGAAATATAAGAAAAATAGGAGGTAGAGAAGACAAACTATTTCCCCTCATGATCCTAGGATCGTTAGGGATGACTTTGTCTGTAATACCATTTCAAACTCCCTAAACATTGGCAGTACTTGGGTCTCTACTCTCATAAAGCAGAAGAAGGTTGTAGCTATCGACCTTACTGATGCAATCAAGGGGACGTAGACATGAGCTCCCTTCAATCCCAAACCTACTGACCCCCTCAGAAGGAGTGCATAGAGCAAAGCTCCAAGGATTGTGGTCAATCTGCCAATGGAGCTGGAAGAAGGGCGGTGAAGAAAGGAAAGTCCAGAAAGAGGTTAACCCACAGGTTGACCATTTAAGAAACAAAGGAAGGATAGAAGTTGCCATCTGAGAAGCACACTGCAATAGTAAGAGGACCATCTCCATCCCAGGATAAATACTGGGAAATCAATATGTTCTCTGCTTTATCCAATCTTTCTTATTCTCAGAGAATAGAGATTGAAAGAACAGGCACCTTACATATGCCAAGGAAGGCATCGAAGGTAAAAAGGAGAGAAAGAAGGGCTGGTTCTAGTAGCCCAAGGAAAAGAGACCAGAAGAAGAGGAGAGTGCAGCCTGTGGTGGTGCTGTCGTGGGCACACCAAATTTAGAACCTTGCTCCAATCTAATTTTCTGTAGTAGTGTGAGTAAGGG
>JAYJMB010084542.1:54523-66137 GCA_036873735.1 Pouteria campechiana | reverse complement strand
ATACTCATTTATAACAAAAAGAACACTTTTAGTTTGATATCTTCAACGCTTTTGAATGATTTCTTATTAATTTATTTGATTTTGAACATTCATTACAGTTTCATATGGAAGTGGTCTAGAGTCTCTAGACTACCCCCTTCTTAAGGCAATAAAATTCACATTATTGACCTTGCATCCCATAATGGCATTCCCTCTAGATGACAAGCTCCATACCATTTGCTGCAGTTAAATGGTCTGACCAGCTGGAGTGGCACTTCTCAGCTGCTTACTGCTCTCAACCATGCTAGTGACATCTAGAGGGCCAAGCTTCATCCTTTTATTCCCATCATGGCATTCAAGCATTGCCATTACTTTTGGTTATTGCTGGCTGCTGCCGGTACATTATTGCCATTGGTGAGAGTGGTAGTTGTTGAAACTGTACACTGGAATATCTGTTATAGTTTGTTGGCCTCCTTATTCTTTATATGTATATGTATGTTTTGGTCTTCTTTTCTTTCATTCCCTCATTTTGGGATGATTTGAAATCATAAACATAGTAATGTTTCAACCTAGATGCTCTGTAAACAATTTTTCATATTTTGTTTCAGTCTGACATTCGGGGAATTCGACTGAGGTTTGCAGACTCCAGCCCATCCAGGTCTTATGCAAACAAGGAGGTAAAACTGGGATTATATTCTATAGAGGAATTTCAATCCCTCCTTGAGAAAGCCCTATGGCATTATATCATTCGTCAATATTGTACTTTGCCAATGCAGGACATCACGGGCATACACAAGAGAAGAGGAGGGAGCACCTATAAGAATCTACCACATCATGAGTGGCTGAACACTGTCATGACTGAACCTGATGCAATCTCAATGTCCTTTGTCCCAATAACATCTCTCTTGAATGGAGTCCCCGGGAGTGGATTCTTGAGCCATGCCATCAATCTGTATCTTCGCTGTATGTATAAGCACTTTTTCCTGTCAGATTATCTCATGTGGATTTCCCTTAAACTTTTGAATGCAAAGTCATATAACAGCTGCATGATGCATTATTACTTTGCCAAAAGTGGAAAAGAAAGCAATGGCGTTTACCATGCTACTGTTCCTATGCTCTATTCCTTTTTTCTTTAAATTGCAGACATAAATCCTCAGGGTGGCACATGTTGAAAATAAGTCAAGGAAAGTAGATTTAGGTGGTTTGGCTAGGTGTGACTCAATGTTTGCTTTATCAGTAATTAAGAATATATTGGTGGCTTCAGAAAAGGATATTATCATTTTTATTGGGAACTTTATTAGTGAATAGATAAATTTAAAAATGGAGCAATGTTAACAAATTTTGAAGAAACTTTGTGGTAAATTAATAAAAATATTGTATGCATTTAGAACAATAAAGGTTACTTTAAATGACAACATTTAATATAGAAAACAAAGAATTATCATTTTTTGATATCGTACATACAACACTAGAAAGTTTAATAACACTGAAAGGTATACAATTCAAATGCATATATAGATAAGCATCCATAAACAATACCAAGTAAA
This sequence comes from Pouteria campechiana, assembly GCA_036873735.1. Taxonomy (NCBI): domain Eukaryota; kingdom Viridiplantae; phylum Streptophyta; class Magnoliopsida; order Ericales; family Sapotaceae; genus Pouteria; species Pouteria campechiana. Next base: position 64,611 of record JAYJMB010084542.1, on the reverse strand, counting down.
AAAGCACAGGAATTTAATATATTTTATTAATTTATAAATGAATTAATAATTAGTTATTAAATAATTATCATAATAAATAATTATTCAACTTATATATTCTACTTTCTTCAAATCCATGTTAACAAGCATCCATGTGTCTGAAGTATTTATTTAATCAAATTATATTAGCACAACTTATCAATTTTCTCTACTTAAGTGGTAATTAAATTAATTAAAATATAATTCTTCTAACTGTTTTGATGTAGATTCCTATTCAAATTGACCTTTTATTTTATTTTCATTCACCAACTATCATGAATTTGAATGTAAATTTCCCCCAAATCACCCCTAAAATTCAATCTGTTTTTTTTATAATAGATTTGTGGTCCTAAAGGCATTTTCATTAATCAAATCACAAATTTGAGGGAAAAACACCCTATTTAGGGATTTTTATCAAATGGGGTGCTCTTTTCCCAAGTATAGAAAAATCACTCAAAATTACACTTATCCAGAAAAAGATCACATCCCATAAGAGTGAAATGAAGTGGTTTTGAAACAAACATACCAAAAAAAAGTAAAAGATGGATTAAATCAAGCATACTTACCTTTGTTGCAACCAGACATCCCGAACCCAAAATTGACATTTTTAATCTTGAAAAACCTACTAGCATTGGTAATGCCTTCTCCACTTTTTTCCCTCAGTTTTACAGCAAAACGGAAGTATAAAGAGGGAAGAATGGCTTGGAATGTTATGCTATGATATGATCAGTAAAATGCTTAACATAGATAATTTTGATATTATATATGATATTATCAGTAAACCCAAGAAACATATATTAATTTCTATTTTCCATGACTGATTTCGAAGGCACTAAGAGAACAAGGTGAAGGGCTAGAAGGATAAGGGAGGTAGGTAGAAAGGATTTAGGACTGTCAAAGGATATGTTCTAGGATTGGGTGGGATGGCATGATAGGATTCATGTAACTGATCCAAGTTGGTTGAGAAAAAGTTCAGCTAATGATGATAGTCTTGTCATAGGTGACGAAATGCATGCAATGAACTTGAACTCCTCCATGTTGCTGATACTCAATTTTTTTAACCCCCTGCATTGGCATAATTTTCCTCTATGGTTGTTTTCTAAATCCCTTTCCATGCATGACTTGGTTAAATGCATTTAATGAGTTGTCTATGAATATGATTCATCCATCATTCCCCTATAGATAAACCACCAATTGAAGAACTCCATCAGTTCTTAGAGTTTCAACTACCAAGGCAATGGGCACCAGTCTTTGGAGAACTTCCCCTTGGCCCACAGCGGAAGCAGCAAAGCAATGCCTCTCTTCAGTTCAGCTTGCTGGGTCCCAAACTTTATGTCAACACCAGCCAGGTAGTGCTTTCATCCAACCCCAAACTTCTAATCCGATGATCAACTCCATTCCATGATTAGAAGTTCATGAACCTCCTTCCCTCCCCACCTACGCTAACCTACGCTAAATCTCCTTCCTCTGGGCTATTCTTTGCTGCAGGTTGATGTTGGCCAGAGGCCAATAACGGGCCTAAGGCTATTTCTCGAGGGTAAAAGAAGCAACCGGCTGGCAATCCATCTTCAGCATCTATCCAGCCTGCCGAAGATCTTCCAACTCTGTGATGACCCTGCTGGAAACTTCCCTCGGGAACCGGACCGCAAGTACTTTGAGCCGGTCCAGTGGAAGAACTTCTCCCATGTCTGCACAGCCCCTGTGGAGTCCTACGATGATCTCTCAATTGTCACTGGTGCACAGCTCCAAGTAGGCAACTATGGCCTGAAAAAAATTCTCTTCCTGCACCTCCGCTTTGCAACTGTTGCTGGTGCCACGGTGGTCAAGAATCCTGAGTGGGATGGAAATCCTGGTCTTGCTCCGAAGTCAGGTATAATGTCAATGTTGATCAGTGGGCATTTCACAGCACCACAAAAGCCGCCCCCACGGCCTGCTGATGTGAATATCAATTCTGCTGTTTATCCTGGTGGACCTCCCGTGCCTGTCCAGGCACCAAAGCTGCTTAAATATGTTGACACGACAGAGATGACAAGAGGCCCTCAGCACCCTCCTGGGTACTGGGTTGTCTCTGGGGCAAGGCTGCTTGTGGAGAAGGGTAAGATATCACTAAAAGTCAGGTACTCTCTTTTGGCGGTAATGCCCCCTGACGATGAAGATGTGTAGGGGGGCGTGAGAATGCCTGGATGGAATCAAAACAAGTTCTTTGAGTGGGGGTGCGGAAATTTTGAAAAACAGATTTCTGGAAAGCAAGAGAAGGAATAAAACTGAAGCTGTTGACGGTGTGGAGAGGATTAAAAATCGCATTGTACTATAAATTTTTTGAGCTGTTCTTCTGTAGATACACCCTTGCTGCCTGTAGTCCGTAAAATCACTAATCATTCATAACATGTTCCCTCCGTTCTACCAGCTGTCCTCCGTTCTACTGGCTGTACTTCAAGCATTTGTCGGTTTTGAATTCTCAGGGCAAGACACGATTTGATTGTACTTTGGCCTCGTGGAAAATATTGATTTCATTCCTTGTTTGGTGCCGGTGGTGGGAAATATATTTTAGTTTCAGTGATCTGCCGAGCTTTGACTTATGATAGTGAGCTGGACTCCTATATCAAAGAGCAAGACATGACACGCCCGTTTTGAGGGGAAATGAGAGCTCCTACATATGGAGAACCAATTTCAGGCAATCCAAAACTCAGTGTGAAGGAAGCTTTGAAAAATGGATGGACGGGTACAAGGCGTACATTTTCAAGGAGCTCTATCTCCTTGCCTTATAATCAAGTTCCTCAGCGTGCTTTTCTAGATCCTGCCTCCTAAGATTGCATTTTAAAAGAGTTCCATATCTTTTCCATGGTTGAAATAGAGTTCCTCAGCGTGCATTTTAGAACCTGCCACTGCTGGGAAGAAGCAAGAATCCAAAAAGACGCTGTTTAGCTTTGACAGCATTTTGTAGCCAACTACCTGCTAGTATGCATTCTCGCATCCTTTTCTCATGTTACAAGGCGTAATCCTCACAAAAAGATGCGGGTGCAACGCATGGAAGAGTAAAACGAAAACACTTGTGTACTTTCCATCATCTATAAATCAAAAGATGCATGTACTTTCTCGAGTGAAAGTCTCTCCTCGCCAAGGTGCCAAACACATGGGCATAGACAAGGTAATAAAAAAATCTAAAAAAAGAAAAAGAAAAAGAAAGGAAAAGCATAGCTCTTATGAGGGAGAGCATGTTCATGCTCTTGCGGGATTTTTACATCACGCAGTTGGATTATTATTGGCGTTTTCAAGCAACTGTTGCCCGTCAAAAGTCCAGCAAGCTTTATCTGAAGAATCACACGATGGTTGAACTTGCAACATGAACGTCCAACTTCAACTCTCTAAATGCCAGCCCATGGTTTATCCAGACCTCTGTTACCCACTTTGAAACGACCATGATATACCTCCAATATCACCCCAATCAGAAGAACTTCAGCTGATCATTGATGGATGGATGATGACGCCAAAAAAGAAACTATCCAGACGTTCCAAGCAAGGAGGAAAGTCCCCATCTAGGGACTTGGTTTTTATTCTCTTGTGGGAGTATGGTCTATCCCCATCAGATCAATGGTCTAAATCACCAAGAGTGACTGCAGACTCCAGGCCCAAGATTTAAACCATGCACGCGTAATTTGTGGAACATGTATGTGAGGATACATGCATGCCTGCTTTCAGGAGACTCTGGAATTATACTCATGTTCATGAGAAGGCCAGCAAATCCCCTCTCTGGGGCAAGGAAGAGGAGCAGGTTGTGCAATGAACGTAGGATACCGTTGGCCAGGCATCATCACAGAGAAATCACATGAGTAGGAAGTCGCCATCTGTTGTCAAGATCAGATTAGATTACAGGACCTTCAGAATAAAGTATTCATCTTTATCATTTTCATAAAAAAAAGAAAATAAAAAAAGAGGACAACCGTTAGGTGCATACAATGCCACAAGAATAAAAACATATAATTCAAGCACATGCAGTGGTCCAGCCCTTCGGCAAGGGAAGCCTCGAGGAACAACAGATGAGAATAGGGAGATTTGGACAGAATAATGGTGTTTTAAAATAGGAACTAGAACGTGTATTTCATAATGACTTTGCTCTGACAGAATGAACATGAGATATGTTGAAACTTTACTGAATCCACAAGCATGTACAGCAGAAATCATGTTCACAGCCATCCATGAGCATGCAAGACAACGGATTATGCTGAAGCTGAAAATTAGTGGCTCTAATCTTTAAGATTATGTCATTTAAAAATTGGGCTGGTTGACATATCAGCTAAAGCCACAATGTTTGAAATATTTCAATGTCCTAGAAAACACCAGCTGAGTGTTTCTTCAACCACAACTTGTTGGCTCAGATCATCTATATATTGGTATCCTCCAACGTGTGCTCTGGATTGCATTCTCATAACAATGTGCAATGCTGGCTTGTTGGGTGGCATGGACAGACCTAGCATCGCTTTGAATCTATACTGGAGCTACTTGTGGGGTGTAGATATAATGGACCCACCTGTCGGTGGTGCGGGGTTCGAGCATCTCCTTTCTAGAACATGTAAAATAAAGCTACAAGAATCCATGTGCTGATAAGGAAAAGAGGCCACTTGGAAGTAGCATCATTTACATGGGCAAAAGCAAAATGCTTAACAGGGATGGAAATCAAGTGCAGTAGATTCATTCACTATAGAATGGCAAGAGGAAGGCCCAAAAGGACAGAGGATAAAGATACCAAGAAATGATTTTATGACCTATAGTTTCCCAAAGATCTGGTCCTTTAAGAGTGAACAGACAGGATAGCATTCCTATAACTGACAAAATTCGTTTGGAACCAGCATTGACAATGACAAAATAGTGCCAGCACAAGGGTCCAACCAATGTTAGTTCTTTATTTTGAACTGACTGCAGTGAATCAGTTCGAACTTCTGATTTGCAGAGACCAGGCCTACACTCTTTGGGAGAATAGTTTAAAATGTGATTTGATGGCATGCTTTGACAAATTATGTTGTTCATTAACTGCAAGCATATGTACCTAGGATCTTCAAATGTGGAGAATCCCAGGTGCATGGCCCACCTACACTGACAATTGACCCATGGACCTGCTTACACAAGATGAAAACGGGGAGAGAGCATAGCACAATCTAGCAGATTGAGCATTATATACTAATTTTCTATGGAAGACCTGCAAATGCAAGTTTCTAAGGGTAGAGCTAATTTAAAAAACCAAGAAATAGCATCATGCACAAATAAGTGAGAAAAGTTAAATAGCAGTTACTATACATAGGATAGAAAATCTGGTACACAATATGCTTGCTACAGTGCTTCACGACATGGGTTCCCGGCTAATAATTCCAAAATAATTGGCAACATTTTATTTCTGCAGAGGCTTGTATCTAACAGAGTTTGCCAAGTACGCATACATTTCAAAAACAGAAATGGGCATTATGTGGCATCTGAGTTCTTTGTCAACTGGCTCCACCATGTAGGCAACCTAGTCCGTAAAGGGTCTGTTCAGAGATCATTCATAAGTTGATTCCATTAGACTCAAGCTCAAAAACACTTTGAAAGCCAGGTCAAAAAACAGAGTCAGATATGGAGACACACCTAGGCCGACTGTAAAGGAGGTAATCTGTCATCATGGTATTATTTCAAATAAAATAGTGCCATCATTGTTACGAACCTACAACTGTAGTACATGTTCAGAACTTACAGTAGGTGAATTGCCAAGTTTCTCTAGCAAATGAATTCGAGCCCGCATGGGACCTGACTCCATCAAATCTTCAGTACTCCTCTGATGTGAGGAGAAGTTGGTCCTTGGTCTCAGCAAATGTTCAAAGATAGCCATTATGAGAAACATAGAAATTAAGATTGCTGTGGCCACAAAACCAAATGAGATGGCATTCATGGAAGTGCCAAAGCTCTTCCAAGGAGCCTCCCTATCTGGTGCTGCCTGTGATGGACTTGGGTTGGCTCCATTGTACACACTCCATGACTTCGGTCCTTCCGAGTTCAAGTCATTCATGGTTCTTGGGTACTGTCCAAGTAGTAGTCCGCTGTGTTAGATATAACAGGAACTCTTTCTACTAAAATCCTCAGTTGTAGACCTCCAGACCCACGAACAGTTGTGTTCAACTTATAGAACAACACCCATCTTATGCAGAATTCAATTTACTTCCTTGTCTCATTTGTTACAGAACTCACTTCTGTTCAACATGCATGCGGATTGCAATGGGAAGAAATGCAGCTTCTCGTTCCACAAAATCAGTCAAAGGAAAGGCAGACTGCAGCTAGTGTATGAATCTGCAGACCTGGAAACAGCATTTGAAGAATCTTACCTTTGCAATCCAAATCAGTTCATATTCTGACAATACCCATAGAAAAAAAAATGCCTCAACCACAAATAAAAAAAGAGAGACAAGGAGCCTGTAGCTTTAGATGATGAGATCAAGAAATGAAATCTAATGCCACAAAAAGGAAGCGGAAAAACAGAGTCTCCAATTACTAGTCCTCTGGGAAATGTTTGCTCAACCAATGGTCAACTGCAGGCAAGCTGTGTTCTGAGCAATCCCTCCCAAGTCAGTGAAGATCCTTGGCCGATTCTGGTAACTTGCCAGATTCCACTTTTAAATCTGGAATTTCTTTTTTTCCTTTTATGTGTAAAACTAACTTCCTTTAAAATGATGAAACAAAGCTGGCATGGCTGTATTTCCCAAATTTCTCCAGCTGGTTACAGTGATCTTCTGGGGGCCTCAGTTAACACCTTTGTCATGTCTACTACCATCATTTCTACTTCAGGAAATAAAACGGGAAAAAGTTCCAACACTGTGTCATCACAAGGAACGCAGGAAGGATGTATCTATTAACCAAGGTGGATGCTGATATCAAGGAATATGCAGTTCTTTGATCTGCAGCCCACACTCGAAATCCTCCTAACCTTACATGGGATTTCAAATACATAAATATCACAGTCAACAAAAGCAAATCAGTGACCTCCACAAGGATTTAAAACCAACGAGTTGATAATATAAATGATGCTGCAAAATTCTAGCGTATTAATTAATAAAAGGAGAAAATAACTAAACTACAGTGACGGAGAAGAATTTTTTTCAGAAAGATAAAAATCAGAATTTAAATGAGGATAGTAAATAGCAGATATGAAAACAAAATGAGACAACAAATGCTATTTCCAAGTAACAGTTGGAATAGGACTGATCAATGCAGCGTTTTGGATTGTTAAGATCCAATTGCCATCGAAGGTAACAAATGAAACAGCCAATCATGCTCTACAGAAACCATAACAAGAACAAGGGGAAATGCTAATCAAATCAACTAACCTGAAGCAATATCTTAGAAAATTTTTTTGGCTTCATGACAAGATGCAAGAACGTTCAATGGATGCAACCATGCTGAATCACTGATCAATATGCCTGAGTTGCACAGATTGAATCCTTTCTGTGATCTATTTGTTCCGTTTATCTGCAGAGATACACAAAGCCTTGAAGAATAGATGACAGCTGCCAAAATGGCACAATGAATTGAAACGTAAACTCAAATGTAAAGCGGCAATACCATTTGATTCTTCCACACACGTCGAAATTAAAGATGTTTCTGAAATAGACCACCAATATCAGCTAAGACATCAAATAATTGAGAGGGTAGTGGGTCTGTAGGAAGGCATGCCCTCTGCAAAGCGACATAAAAGAATGATCTCATAGCACCAAAGGCATTGGTGAAGGGATATATATCTGGACGTTCATGTCTTCTAGCATCAGAAACCAGCACGAAATTAGCATACAAAAGACATGCTGACAAACACAAGAACCGAAAAAGTAAATAGAGAATTTTATAGTGCCAATGCCGTTTCATGGGAATTTTGAAATACCCCCGGCTTTTCTCTGGTTTTCTTTTTACACATGTAACCATCACCAAGTTTTCATATGTGTAACCCATAAACAAGATCAGCAATCTCTTTAGAGAAAAGTCAGTGATAATGACTTAAAGAAAGGACATTATCTGTAAAAATGGTGATTTGGAGCAAAATAAGCCAACAGATCTCAATGCAATGTACCCCAGGTCAATAAAATTAAGAAAGATTAAAACAAGGTGCACCCAGTCTGCTCTTTAGCAGACTAGTAAGACAGGCATTTATGTTCCAGCAGTACAGTTGTGGGTCCAAGGCCTAAAGGCATCAAGGTGTGTGAACCCACTTTTGTAGCTTAACTACCAAGAAAGGAATGGGGAAGTGCACGATACGTGTTGCCCCAGTCCAAACTTAAATAACGCATTGAACCCAACAAACATTGTCCCTGATCGTAATTTTTGACTAATATCACCAGAAAAATGACCAATCACAAAATATGGTTTTTCACCAATAATCAAATAGAGATGGAAGAAGAAAACATCAGCATGCCCTTATCTTTGTGCTGTAGTTATGTTTTATTTCAATGCCTTCATTCATATTCAAACACATTGTTCTTAGTCGGGGGGAGAGGGTTGTGGCGGGCGGGGAGAGAGAGAGAGAGTTTGGAAATTCTAAGACACCATAAGAGCATAGACACATTGGTAATTTGAAAAGTTGATGTACATTTTCAAACTTCCGGTAAAAGCAAGTGCTGCAAGACCCTTTGGGTATTGTCATGGAAAAAGCAAGAGGAGCCTACATGGATCCCAGCATAACTTAAAAAAGGAAAAGCTGACAAAGAAGGTATAAATAAAACATCAAAGGCTGCAAAGCACCTTGCAACCTTATTTTCTAAACAACATTCAAAGCCCATGAGTGTGAGATCAAACTCCCACATCCAATAACAAAAGGATTTCACCGGAGATGAAATAAAAAGGTATATCAAGGTTTGAGATCTCACAGATACGCATTGCCAGGCTACCATGATTCCAAAGTGGAAAGTTACTGGCCCGTGAGAAAAGAAGTGAACAATTCACAGAATATGAGAGGAAAGCCCAAAGATAGACTACAAGATGGCGGGGAATGGGGATGCCTGAGCACACCCAAGTCTTAAAATTTCTTATTTGAATGATTACAATACCCTATTTGAAAGGAACGCGCAATTTCTGTCAGGAGTGCAAAAGCTAATTGCTGAATTACAGATACTAAGTCAAAGATGGCAAATCAACAAGGAACTAATTCATTCATTGCAATCATTACCAATGAGATTATTCTGAAAAAAGAACAATGACAATTATTACAGGATAATAAGGAAAAAAATCTGTGGCGGTTGATAAAAATGAAAGCCATCCCTCCAATACCTTCTGGTGACTTTGTCAACCAAACAATCAGTATGTCTGCTAAAGAAATGAAGACCTTACTAGGCATACTTCATAAAAAATCATCTGCAGGAATAACAAAGAAGCTTACCTTTAATGGAAATATAAGTAACTATTCAAGCGTCTAGCTGACATGCTAATGTGGGTAATGACAAAAAGTAAATGAGTTTTTTCTGCCTTCTAAACATATGGTCATCATCTTTATCAACAGGGGCTGCATACTAAGTAACTTTAAATTACTTAAATGGAAGTTATGGGTGAGTTCAATTACGCAAAAATCATGATTGTTAAGTCTAATTTGGTGCAGAATTTTATGATGTCCATCAGATTTTGTGCAGATAAATACACCACAAACAAACTATAACAGCTAACAGAAGTAAGAAAAGGAAGAATTGTCGTCAACATAAATCAACTCAAATCGATTCCCTACCGCACAGAAGATACGTATACATAATAAAATAAAATCACTCTAACATAAGGAAGCAATTTCTTGGGTCATTCTCAAAACAAAGAAAAAGAAAAAGGAGGTTTATTTCCACTATCGTCATTTCCTGAAAAGAGAAGGGCCCCATGAAGAGGGGAAAAGGAAAAAGAGACATAAAGTAGGAGTTGAAAATAAAATCAAGCATATTCCCTTTTCCTTTCATATTTTTCCTCCCTGTTCCTTTTATTTCTCTCTCTCTCTCTCTCTCTCTCTACGACCCCAACACAAGCAACCTTTCACTTTTTTCAAGAATGCAATTAAATCACCAAAACCCAAAAGGAAACATCCATTTTTC
>JAYJMB010084542.1:17898-31168 GCA_036873735.1 Pouteria campechiana | reverse complement strand
AATAATAATAAGCTGACGGCTTAGATTTTTCAAATCATCTGAAAAAAAGGCCAATTGTTTTGGGCTGGACGGTCCTCCACATTGAGCAAGCCCCATGCAGCAATTTCCAAGTAGTATCTTATACGAAGGTAAAAGGAAAAGAGAAAAGGTGAGAGTGAAAACATAAATTGCAAGATATAAATAAAAATTCTTAAAAAAAATTGCAAATTCCACAGCTTTGAAACCTTTGGGATGCTCATACCAAGGTTGCTTGCTTTCGCTGTTTCACATTGGCTTTAGGACAAGGAAGTATCTTTGGAAGGTGCCATGGACCATGGACAGCTAAAGCATGGGCATCAATCTTGCCACGCCCAGCCAAGTTGCAATCAACAAATATTCTTCCCACGCTAACCAATTTAGCATGCGTCGGAGTGATCTACACCGTTCATCAAGTGAGTTTTGTCATGTATTATGTAGATTAGGTCATTGGATGGGTCTTAGGTAAGTATGGAAGAAAGATATGGCCAACATGAACTGGTTAGTGGTTTATATTTATTTGACGAACGTGTACCAAACCTTTATTGGGGCAGCATGATTTTAATTGGGTATTGAAAATACTGTAGTTCCCACCTAATGAACGGCCCTGATTGAGCCAACTAATGCAATATTGGCACGTGCAGATGGACTATATTGTTGGTGGGTAGACATTGCAAGGTGTAAAGATAAAGGAATGGTTGCACACCTCCCTAGCATGATAGCAGTAGGGCTGCAGGGTTACACACAGAGCTTTTCTTTTCCTTTTGCCACTCCTTCACAGATGCTTGATTTTTCAATACATGCCTCTTCAAAAGCTTCCTTTTATTTATACACACAGAAGTGCATGGGGATCTCTCAAAAGCCTCACTTCACATACAAACGGCAATAAGACAACCGAATAGAGGCGCACATGCTTGCCGCAAGGAAATTGTGAATGCCATCTTCACTTTAAATTACATCGTAGGGGCTGTAACTATGCATTTATACTGAAATCATTGTGATTAAAATACAAAAAGATAAGGTATATATTCTTAGTACTTGGAGAGCTTTCCAAATGCTCTTTCTCCCTTTTCTATTTTCTTTTGACCAATTAACTACACTATTCTCCGCTCAAAAGATCTATATTGTAATTGGACGGTCGTCGGGCTTTTTGTTACTCGAAGTTGTGATCTACATTTAGGGTGGGTTTTTTTTAGATAGTGATAAAAAATAAAGAATGTAAAAAAAAAAAAAGAAGTGTAAGCAAAATATATAATGATGTTAGTAAGATATATAGTATTGTCAATTATAAAGTGAATAAATATAAAATAAATAATTTTTTAAAATAAAAATTCATGAAATAATTGTTTCAAGTATATATTATAGCAAAAAATAATTAAATATCATATCGGAGGAAAAGAAGAGACTTTAAATAATACATAATTAATGGCTTACAGTTGTAAAGGGACATAGAAACTTGTTTAGCCTCACACCAAACGTCTAGGCTTTGGTTTTCCAGTTACAGTTATCATGGAGCAGAACATAGATAAAAAAGGTTGGATGGCACAAGCCCAGCACCACTTGTTTCCTCAATTCAATATTGATTTGCCTATCTTTAGTTATGTATACCCCTACTATTGTAGATATTGTAGCTCCTTCGACTGCTAGTTTGCAATCCATCTAGCAGATCATTGAGGGCCTCATGAAGGCCATCTAGCACAAAAATCAGGCAAATTAAAATCATACACCAAGAATGAGCTGCTTCAATCCTACCACCATCTGTAAACTCTTAACTAGATAGACCAAGGCTTTCATGATAAAACAGACAAGACTGCGTACCATTCTTCCAGGTGTAGAGAAATACTTCAAATTTGGGCATATCTACTTTTGCGTGCGGAATGACTCTACAAAGGTTAGGATCGATAAGCGTTGACGTTGGACATGACTAATTGGTACTCCTCTTGCCAATCAATGACAAGCTGAGGGAGAGCAAGACGTTCTCTATGTTTGGGTAAAGAGAATAACTAGTAGAAAAACATTACATAGTGGGAAGTCTATGTGCAATTGCTCACCATATGCGTCACACCATCATTTTCATGCGCACGTAAGAGAGAAGGAGAGGGAGAAGCCATAGATAAAATCCACAAACAGTCACCATATCCATAATTCCTTTCCCCTCTTTATGGCATCTTCCCCACCATTGCTTCCTCTCAAGTAGTGGATGTCCAAGTCACCTTTGAAAGTATGAAAATCCCTGTCCCGTGTGCACTGTGAGTACTCATTGCCAACACTCGATGGCCTTTTACTCAAGCATATATTCACTTGCCATTTTCATTATTGCAACCATAGAGAAGAAGCCATCCCATGAATTATTTGAAAGAAAAATGCCTACATAAATGATTGTACTCGAATCTCTTTCATTCCTCCTTTGAAAAAAATTGTGCATGTGGGGAACCTTTACCTAAACTACTTTGTATTTTGCAGCCCTTTGGATATACAAAGGGACTGCATATATACTCCAACATGGTGCAGTGGATGATATGCTAGCACCTAAAAATTATGCCATGAATATTAGTACAATGGCACTTGTGAGTTTCATGCATGACAAACAAGTGATTTTTAAGTTAAATATGCTGTTCTGGTAAATTGTGGGTCACTGTTAGGATGCATCATGAACCAAAGATGATATTTATCCCATTGCTCTACTTTTGACTGTCGGATGGATAAAAATGGAATGTGTTGAGTAGTGGGTTGTTTTATTAGGGAATCTAATGAATCAGAGATTAGGATTGATCAACTGATCTTACGTTGGCAATGCACTATCTGCAGTGGTTTTCATCATTTTGTTGGTTTGCTTTTTTTTTAACTAGTGTGCGTCACGTGTGACATCGTAGAATGCCCGAGCGTTGAGCCTCATGCAGTTTCAGGGCATAACTCACATCGGTCAAAGGCACTAGTCTTATTTTTGACCCACATGGATTTAAAACATAAAAAATAAGCGCATTAAGGTGACAAGATGGTATGTTGACGCTTCTTTGGAGGTGTACAACAACAAGGAATATTGACTCTTGCCTAGCTAGTCTACATAAATTCCCAAGGTATCTAGAGTGCACGGAATCCTACATCAACGTTGTCCGGGAATTATCCAAACCTTGGTACTCATTTTAGATTAGTGACAAGATGTAACAAGATGTAATAACCTCATTTCCTATCCATTTATGGTCTGCTTTGGGTCACATCTCAGCCCTCAGGCCAGTGCCCACTCACATAGTTTTGTCCTACAAAAGACATTTTAACAGATTACTATGAGTCATCACACTTAAATCAGGACTCCCCATCTTACTCAGGCCGATGTGTGATCTCACATCCATCCCCCCTCAAAGGCTCTAGCGTCTTCGCTAGATACACCACCGTTAAGACTATTGAGTGTCAACTCATATACCAATTGTAACAACCTAGGCTCTTGTCGAGGTATTGTCCGATTTGGATTATGTTTAAGGGTCACGTCCAAGCTCTCAGGCTAGCGCCCAACCCTTGATACCTTAGCGTCACATCTAATATCATCTTGTAGCACCCTGTCAATCAACACTAACTGGAACGAGTACCACTTGCCAGTCAACCAATCATCTCCCCACAGTTACAAGATTGACTAAGTGAGTAGTGATTACACAAGCACAAACCACATCACTATAATCATACTAATAGCCATAATCCATGAAATATATATATATATATAATATAAATACATGACTGAATAGAGTATATCATCTTTTAATATATATAATCTCTCATCAATATTATCAATTACAGTACATCCTATATATTAAAATGATACATTATAATCATACACATCTCATAAGTCCACAAAACTAGTATATATCATATAAAATAACACAATTAATTAAATTGCATCAATTTTTTCTACTTGAAGTTTCAACCCCAGATTGGGTTCCCTTATGTAAACCTGTTAAGATTTACAAATGGGATGAGCTGGGCAACTTAATAAGTAAGTAAGTAAAAATAATAGATTACTTTCCTTGGTCATACTTGATCCATCACTTAATTATATCAAACATAGCTATAAAATTTATACCAGGTTTTACATAAATCACAGACATCAACCAAGTCTAACCATCGACCAATCCCATGACTATACCTAACGTAATATTATGTTCATGAATCTTGTGCTATTATATAGTCCTACATAAGGAATAATTATGCAACATAAACAGGCAGTCTTAAATCATTCATGAATGCAAATTCATATATGAATATGCCACATGTTTGCCCGATCGAACCTCTTACTATTTAGATTATGTATATCTCATACCCATGCACATACCTGCCTTATCAAACCCCTTATTACTCAAGTCATATGCATCTCATCACATCTAGTCATTAAGGCTCATCTCTTGGCTATACAGGACAGGCAAGTTACCCCATCATCAACATGTGTATATCTTAATCACCCATGTCATCTTGCATGATGCATACCAAATGTCATGCCATGTATCATCCACCACATGTAACCCAAAGTCCATCTCATACATCATGCAACATCACTAATATATACAACTATGGTTCTAATATTTTAACATGTCATACATGCTCTAGACTCACCAAACAAGATCCATAAATAAGATATACCTTTCATTTAGGTATTTCATCAAACATATGTGAGGCAAAATTCACAGAACAATAAATTACAAGAGAAAATATAAAAAAATATGTAAAACATGCTCAATATAACAATGCCCCATTTGCATTATTTAAAATAAGAACTCAAAGTATAAATCCAACACGAATTCAGTAAGGCCCAAATATAATGCATAAGAATTATGTAGATGAGAAAAGAAATTTATGAGGGTTTAGAAAATAATTTCTTACTTACCAAAAATTCAAGGATTTAAGCTTTCGACAAAATTCTTACTTCCTAAGACTTTTTTACACCTTTCCACTTCCAAATATTTCAAACTTCAAACAATATAAATTTCTTTCATTCAAAAATGGCTAGTCTTCTGCAAGGAAAAAATGATTTAACTTTACTATTCAATATTCATTATTTACTATTCAACATATACTATTCATTATTTACTATTTAGTGTTCACTATTTACTGTTTGTTGTTTACTATTTATATATACTATTCATAGTCAAAATTAATATTTAAAAATATTGTACATGTACTTTTTAAAATTATTGTTCAACTGTACTGTTCATAATTACTGTTCACAATATCCAAATTTTTATTTCTATTTTTCATCCATAAAAGCATATATACACTATATTCTCTGAATTCGAACTGAAGAATTCATTCTACATCATAAGAATCCATACTACCTCTGTTTCTTCTTTTTCCTCTCTCTCTACTTCTCTCTCTCTATGTTCACCTTCGCTGCCACAATTCGCATGGATTTTATAAGTAGATACCTTTGTTGCCAACCACCAGCATTGAATGCAGCTGCCAACCACCCGCATTTAATGTAGGTATCATATTTTCCCTACCTTATAAAAGTTTCATCATTCAAGCAATATGGGATATCATATCCACCACCCCTCAGAGGCTTTAGCGTCATTGCTTAATACACCCCTGTTAAGACTATTGAGGATAAGCTCTGATATCAATTATAACAACCTAGACTTTTGTCAAGGTATTGTCCGCTTTGGGTCACATCCTAACCCTTAGGCCAACACCTACCTGCATAGTTTTGTCCCACAAAAAGTGCCTCAACAAATTACCACGAGCTTTTACACTTAAGTCAGGAGTCCCCCTCTCACCCAGTTAATGTGGAATCTCACATCCAGCCCCCTCAAAGGCTTTAGCAACCTCACTGAAAATACTGTCGTCAAGACTATTGAGGGTTGGCTTTGATACCAATTGTAACAACCCATACTTTTGTTGAGGTATTATCCATTTTGGGTCATGTCCTAGCCCTCAGGCTAACACCCACTCCAATGTCCACCTGCACAATTTTATCCTACAAAAGATGCCTCGACAGATTACCATGAGCCCCACACTTAAGTCAAGACTCTTTCTCTCACCCGGTCAATGTGGGATCTCACATCCACCCCCCTCAGAGGCTCCATTGTCCTCGTTGGATATACCTCTATCAGAACTATTGAGGGTTAGGTATGATACTAATTGCAACAACCCGGGCTCTTGTTGAGGTTGTCCACTTTGGGTTATGTCCCAGCCCTCAGGCCAGCGCCCACCCACATAATTTTGTCCCATAAAAGGCGCCTCGACAGATTATCAGGAGTCCTCGTACTTAAGTCAGGACTCTCCCTCTCACCCTAGTGATGTGGGATCTCACATCCACCATCCCTCAGAGGCTCCAAAGTCCTCGCTGGACATACTCTCATCAGGACTATTGATGGTCGACTTTGATACCAATTATAACAACCCTGACTCTTGTTGAGGTTTTGTCCACTTTAGGTCACGTCTCAGCCCTCAGGCCAACGCCTACCCGCATGATTTTGTTCCACAAAAGTGCCTCGACAGATTACCACGAGCCCCCACACTTAAGTAAGGACTCCCCTTCTCACTATCTATCCCCCTTCAGAGGCTCTAGTATCCTTGTTGGACACATTCCCATCAGAGCTATTGAAGGTTGGCTTTTATACCAATTGTAACAACCCGGACTTCTGTCGAGGTATTGTTCGTTTTGGGTCATGTCTCAACCCTCAAGTCAATGCCCACCCGTACGGCTTTGTCCCACAAAAGGCACCTCATATGGAATCCATGTTGCTACATAACCAACGCTATAGATGTTCTAGCCCCAAGTCTTCATTGGGTGTGTAAACGGTCCAGCCCCACGTCTTCAGCATAGCCCACATAAGGTACTATTCGCTTTGGGCCTCAAGCTCACATGGTTTTCATTGGATTTGGATCTACAATAGAACCTAACGATGCCTCTGGGGGGTGGATGTGAGATCTCACATCGTCTGAGTGAGAGGGGAAGTCATGGCTTAAGTGTGGGGGCTTGTGGTAATCTATCGAGGTAACTTTTGTGGAATAAAATTATGCAGGTGGGCGCTGGTGTGAGGGCTGAGACGTGACCCAAAGCAGACAATACTTCAACAGGAGTCAGGGTTGTTATAATTAGTATCAGAGTCAACCCTCAATAATCCTGACAGAGGTATGTCCAGCGAGGACACTAGAGCCTCTGAGAGTAGGTAGATATAAGATCCTACATCGCCCAGGTGTGAGAGGGAGTCCTGGCTTAACTATGGGGGCTCATGATAACTGTCGAGGCACCTTTTGTGGGACAAAACTGTGCAAATGAGCGATGACCTGAGGGCTAGGACTTGGCCCAAAGCGGACAATACCTCAACAGAAGGCCAGGTTATTACATAAGACCTTGAATGTACACTCAAATCTCATCACAATTTGGTATTTGAGTAGTTAGTAGCATACGATTGACTTATGCAAATCCCACACAAGTGTGAGAGTGCCTCTAAAGCTTATGAAAGGCTTGAATGTCTGCTTTCATATTTTTACTAGTGTGGATGGCATTTTTCATACTTACGAGAAAGCTAGGCATAAGTTTTATAAATCAAGTTTCTATTTTAGTGCGAAAGGACACTTTTTGTTTGGATCTCCCTAACAAGAGCCTCATGGATATAAAATGGAGAAAATATCACGAGTGAACGGAACAGATTCAGACCATACGACACAAAGGAATAGTAAAATGTATATATAAATTCAAGTATGCAACTCTCTGGCAGAAAATAGAAATGGATGGGATACAGCATGTTCAGATGGTCAGGCCACACCGCAATAGATTATCTGAGCAAAGCATGAAGGTGGTCTTGCGATCCTGCAGAATAAGTTTCATAAAAATATGTCTATGAAACATCTTCAGTTGAGCCCATCGTGATATTTTAATTGCGGATTTACACTTTAATTGTGGATTTATAAAAGGTTATCATATCATAGTCATCTCAATTAGATCTCCCCCACTACAAAGTAATAGACCTACAATTCCTGCCTTTTAGTGGATTCCTTCCAAATTCCCTCAATTTTCGAAATTTTATTTATTTTTATCTGTCGTATTCTTTTTTATATTGTGGTTCATGTGAAACCATCGTATACGACAGGATACAGGGTTAGAATCCTACATAATGCCATGACAGCAGGCATGTGCGTGAGCCCAAAGGGACATAAATCACCTGGCTACCTGCTTTTTGGCCTATCTTTTCTAGTTTTGTGGGGGTCTAAGTACCATGTCTGCTCCCATTGTTGATGATGGGAACCCCACCTATTTGAGTGAGTGGCCCTCCATTCCACCAATAAGCCCGGTCCCATCATCCCACCTGATAATTGCACTAGCAGCTTGCACAAGACCAATCCGTAGACTTTTGGGACCACACCAAATCCACATCATTATTCAAGATTTACTGAGGTTTACATAACCTAAGCCTGATGTGTCACCCATAGATTAACATAAGCTCAGCTTTTACGCTGATTGGGCTGAGATTCACTTGGGACCTACGTCTCCTTACGCAATTGCTTTGGTCGATGTTTTTAAAACCCGACCCGACCATACTACCCGGTTCAACTGGTCCAACTTGGATTGACCTGCCCAGTCTAGTTTGGTTTGATATGAAAAACTAATTTTTAATTTTTTATATTATCACTGAAATTAAAAACACGAATTAAGTGGTGTAGCCTAATCATGCAAGATCTATGCATTTAAAATGAGATCTGTGGTTCGGATTTTAAAATTTATTTTATATTGTTTTTAAAAATATATATTGAACCAGTTAATCCAATTTTATGAGATGGTTGAACCGATTGGATCGTGTACGTGGGTCCTTGTTGATATGTGCCAAACAGTTTTCTTTATATACCTTGAGGTCGACCCTACTCTATTAAGGCTATATAACTGGTCACATAATCTTTAATATTAATAATAATGCATATTTCAAAAATAATAATAATAGACATGGTTTGAGAGCCAACAAAATTCTAAAGTCCAGGGTTATCTTTGATAGGCATCAAAAGGTCCTGTGGCAGATTTGAGCATGCCCCGAAAACTGCACTGGTCTAATAATGATTGGAGAAACATGCATGGATTGCAAATGTACAACTTGAAAAGAACCCCGAGGCTAGTGTTTGGCTTTTGATGACGGAGGGCCCTGTAATTCATGTACGCAATGATCCGTCAACTCAAGAGTTTTCAAGCATGTCCCTGCCCGGGTACATGTCTGGTCTGGATCGAGTATGTCGGATTACATCGAGGTAAAAGAACAGTTGCATTACGTTAGGGATCGCTTCACAAAGCATATGGATCAAAAGCAGAGACAAAGAATTACGTGGAGAGTAAATCAAATTCTGTTGGTTTTATTTAGAAAATAAATAAATAAATCAATAAATTTCAAACATAAAATATTTTTGTTACTTATTATTATTTAAAAATTTTTGAAAGAAATTATCATGTGGAAGAGTGGTGAAATAATAAAGGTTTAACATAAAAGACCTAAGTTCAAATCTTCATAAAGATGGTGCAAGTCACTCTTCATGCAGCGGATGGTGAGTAAATGATTGCATTCTAAAACTTAAAGGGCGTGTAATGTTCTGAAGGGGTGCATAAGAGACATCCCACAGAATTTGCTATGTATCTTCTCTTTTCTTTGTCTCATTTCATACTATTTCAAGTGAGTAGGTCAGGTGTGGTACATGATTGTAATGGTCCGAGTATCAATTCTTGTATAAATAGATCACTTCTATGAATGAAAGGGAACGTGAGATTTACTTTGACTCATTTATACCCCTACTTTTAGGTATATGACTTTATAATCTATAATAGAAGATATGAAGAAAACTCACACCTCTTCTCCTCTTATCTCACTTTTAAAACTCTAATGGAAAATTACCTTATATATATCATTTTTAATAGGCTTATACAACTATAGACTCACTCAGCCAGGGCTCAACAAATCTTGAAAAATACAAAATATCGAAAACCCAACGCCCTACGGTTTTTAATTGCAATGTGTTTTAATGAGCCCATTTTAAGAGACAACGAGGGAAAAGAATGTCACAAGCCCGTCATTGAGCAGGGCCGACCAAATTGAAAGCAGAATGCCATGGAACTTTGCCAGCTGAATGATTGGCAGTTGTTGCACAGGCTTCGCATTCGCTTTGTAAGACTAGTGTTTGCAACCCATGGTTGAGACAATTTCACAATGGATTTCAAGAGGGAATTGTGGGTCCTAGATGGACGGATGATTGTCCTCTGGAAAATTAGAGCCACAGAGCGGATGTTTTCAATGACTCTTAATCGAGATAACTTTGGCTTTAATGGCAAGTACCCTGTTTTCCCCTTTGAAAGGGCATCCTTTAGGCAGTCCTTGTTGACATTTGAACTCAAAACATTAAGGTTGCGCTGATACAAAATGTTAAAACTCTTACTAATATCCAAAAGACCTAAGTCTTGAGAAAGCAACATATAAAATTCTTATGATCCATTCCCTATTGGAATAGACCCACGTTTCATATCATAGGTTGGGGCCAATGGAATCCTAAATGTGTGGAAGAGTGCAACACATGCATGGCGTGAAGGGTTGACGAGTCTAATGACCGTACTACCAGCCAGATCAATTAGGCCATGTACTTCTTGGCCGAGCTGCTGCTTTGCACGGTCTGGTCAGTCTTTCATGGCAGGGGGATGAGTGAAAGGGTGTTGGACTGAGATGGCCCAAGCCTGCTTCTATCAAATGCTCGATTCCTCTCCTTGCCTAGTGTTTTCGGCTTGAACATACACACCTCGACTAGTCAGTGGACAAGGCTTGAGTCATTGGTATTATATTCTCAATGGGGCCCTGATTTAACTCGGTATACAGCGACAGCACCATATACATCCATCGAACCAGAAACTTACTAATATTAAGTCTTCATTTTCTATTGATTTTTTACCCATGCATGCCTTCTCTCTCCAATGCAACCCTTCAGCCATTCAAACTACATTGAGGTGATCGACAAACGTGGTCTATGCAAAACTTACTGGTTCCAGCATCTATCAGAACTTGAAAGGTCCACATTAACTGATTAAAGCCGCACCAATTTGATAAGTGAGTTTTTTTTTTTTAATTAAAACACATTTGTGGCCACCAAGACAGGAATTCACGCAGCCTTGTGCAGGATGGATTTTTTGCCATGAAAAAGTGGTCCGTTTGGGGGTCACAATGATATGTAGGTTAAATCTAATTTATTCGTCATACATATAGCCACACTTTCGTAAAATTCGAAAGATTCATTTCAATCGAAGACTTTGACGGACTACAAAATTCATTTCATTTTGAGAGGGAATATCCTCCCGCCATAATTCGCTCTTGCAGGGCTTGACTATTGATGCCAATTCCACGCTCCAATTTTCCAGTCAAAATCAACCCCAATAACTATAAAAACTCACATAGTTTTTGTTGTCGGTCCAAAAAATCAGGCTCACACTGGTGAATTCAGTTGACTGAAGCTGATAAAATGGTTCGGAGGGAATGCTGGAACCCACCTTCAGATTGTTTAAGAATAGCTAAAAAATAAGACCTGAACAGGACAAAATCAATAATTGCCTTTGTTTCCCTCTTGCCGTGCAAAAGAATCTTTAGAAAATCGAGGACCCATTTTTTTTTTTCAAGACTAAAATAAGCTTCGTCCTCTCGCTCAGTCATACGTACAAACGGAAACACGCGGCAGAGCTTTCACACCTACCATGCCTTTCCTTCCACTTTTGTGAATTGCATGCAAGCCGTCGAAAGCCCACTTGTCACTCTGCCATTTGGTAATGCGCCACTCAAATACCGTCTTCTCAGTGCTTGCCGTCTCATGGCTCACTTCAGTAATGGTTGTTTTTACGCCCCTCGGGTGAACGTGGGCTGTAAGCAAGCAAGCGTGTGGAACTAGCTTAACCCATTTAATTTCAAGTTTGGTGAATCACTAGTGGGTAAAGGACACCGACAGCAGTATGGTTTAGTTGTCCAATCTGTCAGGTGTACGGTCTCATTGGCAATTGTCCATTGGTGTAAGTAGCTTCTAAGTGAGAGTACGTCGTGCGTTGGAGCTACGGTCTACAAGGAAATCAAAATTAGAAAGCGATTCTTATCGGTCCACCCACTTGGTGGTGTTGTAATACACGAGACCCACGCACGCTCTACTTTTATTCCCACGATGCCACAGATTGCAACAGGACAGCGTTCAAGGTTAAAAACCAGTCTAGCTGTAAAGTATAATTACAAATTAGCCTTGACATTCTCAATATTTCCAAAATAATTCTTTTAAGATATCAAATGTTGTAAAATCACTTCTTCAATCGTTAGTGTCATGCATTAGAAGTAATACACTCTTTTCTATATTTTATTTTTAAAAAAACCTATATCGATGATATCATCTTTTATATACTTTTCTAAGGGACTTTTTTTTTATAATGTAATCTATCCGAATAGACCCTTAACTGACAAAGTTAGATAGTGATTAACTACTGCAATTAAAAATACAAAGATAAAAAAACCCGTAGAATATAACTTGCCTGTAATTTTTGTAAATTAAATCCTTTAAATTTTATATATTTTATTTAAAACTCTGACCTCGAATCTCAATCTTGAATTAACCCTTTTATTTTGTAATATTTGATAATTAATGTGGCTTATTGGGCAAATATCTAAAATGCGATTGCCATCTATTAACTGTGCGAAGTTGCCAGATTTGTTATATAAATAACCCGTGGAAAATCCGAGCGGAGACGCATGTGGCCCATCTAGAGATTGAATGGACGGATCGGATCACGCGTGTCGGTAGGAGCCAATCAGTAGGGGGCTGAGAGGCAGATTAGCTTTTTTCCCCTGACCGAGTTATTGTGGGGCCCAGTTCAGTCAATGATTTGACAGCACCGGGAAAGGTGGGGTCCGCATATTGGGCGTGAGCTGGACGTGCTCTGGGGTTCGCACTGCCCGAGGATATGTCGGCCGACGCATCGGACCAGCTGCATGTCGGGTTTGCTGGACCCGTTGATCCCTCGTTGCTCCGGAGGGCCAATCCCTAGCCTGTGGAATGTGGATGAGTTCTCATCCAAACTCGCCCTCTCTCCCTCTTGCAATCTCTGTCTTTGTCTCTCTCCACACGAGTTTCATGCCCTTTAACTAGACGCTTCCACGACTTTTATAGACCTGTCACGATAACAGATGGATCTTCCATCAAACTTTTCCTATTACTTTTCCTATTTAATGTTTATCTAATATTGACATAAAGCATTTTAATATAATTTATTTCATCTTATAAA
>JAYJMB010084531.1:0-21272 GCA_036873735.1 Pouteria campechiana | reverse complement strand
GAACATTCAATACTCAAAGTATAAATTGAACAATTAAATCAAATTAGATCTCATAGTATATTGATTCTGAGGCTTCTGTCTTCTGAAACTAAGAATAAAAGTTTATCCATGCAGTGCCATGAAATCATAAAGAAAATAAAAATTATTAAAAGAAGAAGAAGAAGATTCTCTGTTGAAAGCCGCCAAAAAATCCTCTCCAACTCCTAGCAAGAAGAACCGACAAAAACTCTAGGAAACTGCTCTTTATAAAGAGTTAAAATATGTGAAATAACAATTTCTGTAAAACTTAAAAAATATTGGCCAGAGTCGGGCACTTGAGCACTGTTTTGGGCACTTGAGCACCCAAATCGCTGCCCATTCTTGCTACTCTATGTGATTTGGGCGCTTGAGCACCAATTCTGCTGCCTACCAGACCTGTGTACACTATTTTGACCATAAGTTCCTCATTTCAACTCAAAATTATATGTTCTTTCTACATTAGTTAGATAACTTTGATATATACAACTTTTATATTTAAAAAGTTTCCCAAATCATCCTCTAAGTATGGTAACATTGGTACACAAGTGATACCATATTTAATCTTTAGCTCCTTTTTGACATATTTTGATACTTTTTCTACTTATTTGTCCTTGATGTAGTCTTTATCTCTCCAAGCTCCAAACATAAAAGTTGTAGAAAATTTTTATTTGTTTCCAGAACATATTTCATCATCTCAATTAGAGGTCGGATGAGATATTTATGCCCAAAATACGGAGTAATGTCGAAATCATCCAAAATCCTTCAATTGACTTCTTTTTGCACTTAACCACTCCAATTGTCTCCTAAATCGAAATATGAGAATAATGAGTGCATATAGGAGTAAAGTAAGTATAAAATATTAAGTATTAAGGGAATAAAATATGATATTTTGTATTCTCATCGAATTCCCCCATACTTAACTTTTGCTTGTCCTAGGGCAAAACTCAAATTTACTCTCCCCCAAAAGAACATCAAGGTTGCAATTATCATAAGCAAAGAATAACCAAAACTCTTCAAAACTCATAATATATCATGAACAAATAATTCTTACACAAACTATAATCATTCAGTAAGTATTTTCTCTTGGAAATGGGATAAACTAAGTACATAGGGATAAACTAAGCACATAGACCCTCACAGAAATAAGCACTCTACTCTCATGTAATTGAAGATATATGTTTCACTCAAATTCATTCCAATGAAAATGATCTTCCATAAGCTTGCATATCTTCTCATTTTTCATCACTGGAATCACATACATATCATGAATTATAAGGACTTTTTATGGTTTGTAATGGGGTTTAGGGTAAAGGCGATAAATATTTGGAGATGTAGCTCAAAAGCCATTAAAACTAGTAAAGCACAAATAAATCAACTCAAGCTCAAATATGTATAATCACTTGTTTTCTTCAGCATATTTCACCTTTGAATATATTATGTATAAACAGACCCCTTTCCTTGGAATTTTGATATATATATATATATATATTTTCACTTTGACATTTTTTTAAAAAACAACAATATGTTCTATTTTACCAATTATAGTCATTCCACAAAATTGATACCCCCGCACTTTATTTCTTGTATACCCATATATAGCACAATGATGACCCATGCTCCGCTAGATCTTTAGCTTGGGTAAAGATATTTTTTTCTAGGTGTTAAGCTTGTAACATAGGTTCACAATAAAAGTCTATAAAGCTCAAAAAGGCTCAACAAGAGGAAAAATTAATCACAAGGTAGGTTATTTGGCTCATGTAGTTCAAAACAAAGAAGGCCCTAATAATGTTCATGCATGCATTTATCAATGTGATCTCAAAGAAAATTAAGGCAAGTTCTAGAAAAATAATTCCATGGAAGAATATCTCTCATGAAGAAAAAGAATGAGACTAATGTGAGTGTGTCAGTCTAAAGGTTCAAAATCCCTCAAATTTTTGTCTACTAAATTTAGTCATCACCAATCTCAAGAAAATAACTGAACTAAGCAGTTGCAAATTGGAAGATTACTTATTCAATCATGTTATGAAATTTTTAAGCTTAGCTGAATCTTGCTCATGACATCCTCAACATCCAATCATAGGAAACCACCAAAACAAAGGGTAAAACTAACTCTCTCTGAAATTTTTTTTTAAAAAATAAAAGCAAAGATTAAAACAAAAATTTTAAACACAACCTACACCTAAATTCTCTCCCCCACACTTAAAACTTACAATATCCCT
The DNA here is from genome assembly GCA_036873735.1 of Pouteria campechiana. Classification (NCBI taxonomy): domain Eukaryota; kingdom Viridiplantae; phylum Streptophyta; class Magnoliopsida; order Ericales; family Sapotaceae; genus Pouteria; species Pouteria campechiana. The sequence goes on along the minus strand of JAYJMB010084531.1, from coordinate 19,035 downwards.
AATGTAAGGTCAAATGCAAAGAAGATGCAAAAGTAACCATAATATAAATACAAAAATAAGAAAAAGAAATAAGAAAAAGAAACACAAACTCCCCTTATGTTGCCTCCCAAGTAGCACTTTTTTTTTTATTTTCGTTGGCTCAACACACTACATCTTTCTTCAATCTAGAGCAATTGCAAACAAGAAATAACAAAGCATACATGTAGATGCGTCAATTCCTTTAATATCGTTCATTATGCTTCTTAAGAACATGCAAAAGTTTCTCTTCTTGTAGTGCACTGAGTTTACTGGAGATGATCACTGGTAAGGTTTCTCCATCTTCAAGGAACACATACTTGAGGTGATTGGGAAGAGGCTTCAAATCTGGAATGGATGCCTGCAAAACAGATGGTAAAATGCTCTTGTTAGAAATTTGTAACTCAATGTAAGGATCATTACCTGATTTTGGTAACTTCAGAAAGTCATCCAATGCTGCAATAGTTTCCTACAAATTAGTACTTAAAGGTAACACCTCATTCTCCTTCTCAAGATGTTTACTAATAGAAATTTCTAATTCATCTTTTCTATCAAGTTCAGAAACTTCTTGTACGCAAGAATCAATCACATCAATGGAGTAAATAGGATCATCATCATTAGGATATTTCATGGCATCATAAATATTATTTAATAATTTTACCATCAAATTCCATGGTAAGTGTGCCACTGTGAACTTTTATCTTAGTTTTGGATGTCTTTAGGAAGGGTCTTCCTAATAGAATAGAGTAGTTTGATTACCATTCTCCATATCTAGCACATAAAAATTAGTAGGGAAGATTAAACCATTGACTTACACAAGAACATCCCCAATTACACCTTTCAAATATGCATTAGATCTATCAGCCAATTGAATCACAACACCAGTCTTATTCAAAGGTTCAAGTTTCAAAGAAGCATACTAAGAATGTGGCATAACATTAATGGAAGCTCCTAAATCTAATATGGCCTTTTCAAGTCTAGTGTTACCTATCATGCATGGTATAGTAAACATACCTAGAATTTTGGATTTTGTAGGGAGTTTTCTTTGAATGATTGCAGAAACATTCTCTCTTACTCTCACCTTCTCATATGTCTGAAGTTTCTATTTTCTCTTTGTTGTACATATTTCTTTTAGGAATTTAGAATAACGAGGTACTTGTTTAATGACATCAAAAAGTGAAATATTTATCTCAAACTTATGAAAAGTCTCAAATAAATCTTGATATTGCTCAATTTTTTGAGATTCTACTAAAGCCTCAGGAAACGATGGTACTGGCTTATATTCAGAAAGAGGTGGAAACTTAGGTTTGGCTGCTTCATTGCCCTTAGGAAGGTCCATGTATGCAATAATACCTTTCTTGTTTGCTTTCTCCATTGGTGCAGGAGTCATCTTTTCTAGAATTTTAACCTCTTTACTGCTTCTTAATATGATTGCACTCACATTTTCTCTTGGGTTCACCACCATTTGAGAAGGTAATTTTTCTGAATTTTGTGTCTCTAGCCAATTGATTATTGTTGCCATTTGACTCATCTGATTCTCCAAACTCTGAATACTGGCCTTTGTCTCCTGTTGAAATTGCAAAGTGTTAGGGGTAAGAGATTTAACAATATCTTTCAAAGATATATTGAAGTTAGAAGTTTATCCCTGTTGCTATCTAGGTGGGTATGGTTGCTTGTATTACTAGAAATTCGAGCAATTTTGAGCAAGAGGTTAATTTGATTGTGGACTCCCATAGTTAAAATTGGGGTGATCCCTCCATCTTAGGTTGTATGAGCTAGAATAAGGATCATACTTTCTTTGTAGTTATCCAGAAAAACCACCTATTACATTCACTTGCTTAATAGGTTCTTCTTGAAGAGTTGGGCATGCATCAGTTGCTGTCTGCATATTTCTTACAGGCAATTGACGAATAAGAGAAGTTAGACCTGTAATTTATTGTTCAAGGGAAGAAACACTTACCTCATTAATAGGCTTGGATAAAGAGTCAAGCTTATTGCCAAATTAGTGTGAGTTGGTTGCCATGTTTGCATTCATTCAAGTTCCTTGCAACTTCAGGAGTTTTATCCACCAAAGCTCCTCTGCTAGTAGCATCAATCATGCTTCTCTTAGTGGGGAAAAGTTCCTCATAAAAATACTAGATGAATAACTGATCACTGATTTGATGATGAGGGTAACATACACATAATTTCTTGAAATGCTCCCAATATTCATATAGGGATTCTCCACTATGCTATCTCACATCACAAATTTCCTTCCTAATGTTGGCTGCCCTTTAAGCTAGAAAATATTTCTCCCAAAATAACCTCTTCATCTCATTCCATGTTGTGATGCTCCCAGATGGTAGATAGTAAAGCCAATCCTTAGCTAGATCTTTCAAAGAGAATGGAAAGGCTCTCAATTTTATTTGCTCTTCAGTCACCCCAGTTGGTTTCATACTTGTGCACACCATATGAAATTCCTTTAGATACTTGTGAGGATCTTTACTTACAAGACCATGGAAAGTAGACAAGAGATGAATTAGTCCAGATTTTAATTCAAAATTAATAGTAGTATCTAAAGTAGGAAACATTATGCATAAGGGCTGTTGACCCAAATCAGGTACTACAAGATCTTTAAAAGTTCGATTTCTAGCCATGACTTCCTCCTTTTTTGAATTCCTCTGAGCTTCACTCAACCTGTACAAAGTTCTTTCAATTTCTCGTTTGTACTGCAAATTACCTTGATTAGAAGATCAAGTTGGAGTTATAAACAATCAAGAAAAATCTAATAACCCTAATAAAAAAATAAAAAAAATCACAGAAGCACAAAAATCAACTAGAATGCCTCCTCGGCAACAGCGCCAAAAATTTTGTGTGCTATCATAGGCAAATAAATTTAGAACCTTACTCTAATTAAATTTCTTGTGGTAGTGTTAATAAGGGTCGATCTCACGAGTATCTACTTTAGTTTTATGCAATGTGAACAAGAAAGGGGGGGTGTTTGGAATATAATAAGAGTAATGTTGTGAAAGAAATCTATCAGAGAAGAAACCCTTGGTTCAAGTCAACATTCGCCATCAAAATCTCGTAACTGATCATTGATGCAATTATAAATCAATTCATACTTTAAATATTCACCATTGGAATTAATTTTCTTATCTCTCCTTCAACATAGTTAATTAGAAAATAATATTCTAATTAACGATTTGTAGAGATTGGTGAAGCTAAATAACACAAGCACCAGTGATTGGATTTAATTTAGTCAAATATTCTCCATAAGATTTAATAATTACAATAGCAACAAATTATTAAACCCTAGTTGCTTCACAACTTAAAGGGATTAAATGATTACGGATTTGATATCTAATCTAGCAATAGATTGCACTGAATAATAAACTAGTAGGCCTCCTAGCAATTAAGCATAACAATTATAATCATGAACAAAAAAGAACATTCAATACTCAAAGTATAAATTGAATAATTAAATCAAATTAGATCTTATAGTATATTAATTCCGAGGCTTCGGTCTTCTTAAACTAAGAATAAAAGTTTAGCCATGCACAACCATGAAATCACAAAGAAAATGAAAATAAAAGATAGAAGAAGAAGAAGATTCTCTATTGAAAGCTACCAAAAAGTCCTTTCCAAACCCTAGCAAGAAGAACCGCTAAAAACCTTAGGAAATTGCTATTTATTAAGAGTCAAAATACATAAAGTAGCAATTTTAATAGAATTCAAAAAATATTGGCTAGAGTTGGTGCCTGAGAGCCAGTTTGGGGGCTTAAGCACCGAAATCACTGCCCATTCTTGCTACTCTATGTGATTCAGGTGCTTGAGCGCTGGTTCTGCTGCTTGCCAAATATATGTCCACTATTTTGACCATAAGTTCCTTATTTCAACTTAGAATTGAATGTATTTTTTTATTAGTTAGATAACTTCAATATATACAACTTTTATGTTGAAAACATTTCCCAAATCATCCTCTAAGTATGGTAAAATTGGTACACAAGTGATACCATATGTAATCTTTAGTTCCTTTTTAACATATTTTGATACTTTCTCCGCTTAATTATCCTTGATGTAGTTTTTATCTCTCAAAAATCCAAACATTAAAGTTGTAAAAAAATTTCTTATGTTTCCAAAAGATATTTAATCATCTCAATTAGAGGTTGGATGAGAGATTTATGCCCAAAATACAGAGTAATGCTGAAATTGTCCAAAATCCTTCAATTGACTTCTTTTTGCACTTAACCACTCCAATTATCTCTTAAATCAAAATATAAGAATAACGAATGCATGTAGGAGTCAAATAAGTGTAAAAGATTAAGTATTAAGGGAATAAAATATGATATTTTGTATTCTGATCACTTTCTAAGATGAATATGTAATATTTAATATTTTTAACCTCAATTATCAACTCGAATTCAACCCAAAACTAACCCTATTTTTATAACATTAGTTTAGGGTTGGGTTGACATTTTACAAATAGGGCTAGCATTAGGGTTGGGCTAGGATTTTATAAATAGGGTTAGGGTTGAGTTTACCCCAACTTGGGTCAACCCGACCTGATTTATACCCCTAGATGGGCATGTTTACTTGATCTAATTGCCCATGGGCAGTGGATGAACCTGGGTTGTACGATTAAGAGGTCTATTAGTAGTTTTGGTACTAGGTGAACCTTTTTTTCACCTTTTTAGTAGTATTATCGAACATAGAATGCATAATTGGGCTTGGAAAAATCTCATATTATCTCTTGGTTACTTGCAAATGTTCCTAGTGAATTTTTCTTTTTTTTTTTTGGCTCTCACCCGAATTTCTTTCCAAAAACTTTGCATGAAGAACATATAGGATAGAAAAAATGTTAAAGGGCACTAGGGATAGGCTCAGTGTAAACACTTTGACACTCAAAAAGTAATATGATCATGAGAGGGATATATAGATAATTAAGAGAGCTTATGTCCATAGGGTGTGCGTATTTATATTTTTATAGTTAAGCTTTAGTTGATGTGAGGCGATGTCATATGCCAAGATGATCAAGATTATATGAAATTTTTTGATTGAAGAGGTTTTCCTAAGGATTATATATCCTCTAGTTCTATGAGGAGCTATGTAATGGTTGGAATAGGTCTCCTATTGAAGTTAGAGTTTGACATGGCTAATCTTCTAGATGTAGAGCTTATTCTATGTTATGGTTCCCTGACACTAATACTCCCTGCAAGGAGATGTGGTGGAACTTGTCTTTCTAGTTTGCTTGGTCTTTTGTGTTTCTTTCATTAGATTCAATTCTTTATGCTCATAAAATGTAAGTTCATGTATTAGCATTAATGAAAATCCATGTAATAGTATTAATGTATGCTATTTTTAGCACTTATTGAATTTGCCACCCACGGAAGCTTTTCCAATGCATGGAGACTTCTTCCACATAGTCTATATAAGTTGCTGCCTACTATCATTTATTAACAATTGAAAATTATTCTATAGATGGATCCACAGAGCTCCAATTCGGGGAATAAGTTGGCCTCCAATGAAGAGATTTATAAATTGCTCCTAGAGACCAAGTTCCTCAGTGTTCAACACTAGTTTGCTCGTGCATCACTTCGGGTGGTCAATCAATGCCTTACTAAATGTGCCATTGGATGTATGGAGGCTCTGGATTGGATGAAGGCCCTAGACGAAGAATAGCAAATGCATGACACTAATTTATCAAGCTCAAGGTAGTCATAGATTCCTTGACTCAATAAAATTATAGTAAAATTATAGAGTTTTTATTCTCTTTCCTCTTACTTTTACCTTTGTCATTGCTAATAAGGACTTTTATTTTTTTTTATCACTACTAGGTAGTGGAGTGTTTGTTCTATCAAATTTAAAGTTTGCTTCAATGTATTCCTTACTTGTAGAGAATTTAATGAATTACCCTTCTATTTCTAAAGCAACACATCATTGTATAATGTCTTTATGTGCTTGAATGATATCTTTGTTGAGTCCCATAGTATGGCTTAACCTAAGAGGGGATGGGTAAATTGGTTTATGAAAATTCATTGCTTAATCCCTATTGAATCATTTCCTTCTTTTCATACTTGTATATGGTGCATTGTAAAGTAAATAATAAAATAGTAACGTCCATGAAGGACAAAGCTAATAAACAAACACACACAAACAACATGGTTTTATAGTAGTTTAGGAACCCCATCCCTACATCCACTCTTCCAAGAGCACACACTCATTATGCCTTGGGTTCCACTATATCCGATATAATGGAAATACAATAGTGCTCCTAGCGCTTTTCTAGATTCCAGTTCTAGGGGCATAAAGAAGTATTTTCAATACCTTTCTAGATTCCAGCTCTAGGAGGTATAAACATAGTACTCCCAGCACTCTTCTGGTTTTCACAAGCTCACTAGGAAACTCACTAGTTTCTAAGATCACCAGCAAACTTGATGGTTTTTCAGAAATCACCACCAATTGTTTGGTTTCCAGATTAACTAGAAAATTAATACACTTTTTCAAAGTGTTACAATGAAACACCGGGGAAGATGAAATCTTTTATAGCTCTAACAACATAGAAAGATCTTCCCAAAATATAGAGATAATGGCCATAAAGATTTATAGTTTAAAACTCATAAAAGATAGATGACGGTTTAAGCTCTTGGCCATAGGTGGAAGGGTTTGTATAGGATTACACTCATTTAAAATGACTTCCTTCACCACCTTTGAGTCATCATAGATCTTTAGAAACTTGACCATTGAAGTGAAGAAAGTCGGGATTGATGTTGGAATGAGGGCAACTTTGAATGTAGATAACTATTATGATTTCTGTCCTTAGGATGCATGCCTTCTGATTTGTCTTGAGCTGTTGCAACCCTATTCTTTTACAGAGAGGAAGATGAGCTATTGTTGAAATATTTTTTCTCATTTTGACTTAACATGGCTAGAAAACCTGCAACGCCACTTGTTGCCAAAAATGGTGACTAAAATAAGTTTGCACAATGAAAGCATGAGTGCAGATGCCATTTAGATGTATGTCACATAAATCAATTAATCTTGGACAAGTCATGACCTTTTTTTGTTTGCATTTCTTAGTCATAGATCTTAGATGAATTCTCCCTTAAGTTTTGTCTGTCAATCGATTCATCATGAATGTGATTTGTCTATAGTAAGTAGCAGACAAATTCTAGCACTATAGACGAAGTTGAACTGATCGACAAAAAAACTCTGCTTTGTTTTGCTCTAACAGATAAATTAAGATGTTCTTCTTTTGTTCCACATTTGTCTGTAGAGAGGGACTAACGAATTCTGATTTACTTTGTCTTAGATGAATTAGGCTCTACACTTCATCTATAAATTTGTCTATAGTAAGTTGCAGACGAATGTGCTTGTGTATTGAAGTTTACTTTGTCTAAGTAACTACTTTGTCCATGCAGCTTTATCTGTCTTCATTATGTAACTTCCACTTCATCTTCCACTTTGTTCGTAGTAAGTAGCAGATGAACTTGATCCTAGAAATGAAGTCGAATTCCTTTTTCTGCATATATTGAGCAACTTCTTGCTTACTTCATTCTTGATTTGTCTGTCTTTGCTCTGATGAAGTTGCTCTACTTTATCTTTACATCTTGCCTTTTTATCCTTGGGTAAGTTCTTTCTTCTTCCTTAGCTGGTCAGACAAAGTCTTTTCGCCTTGTAGACAATTGTCCTGGAGGCTGCTTCTTTGTCATTCTTCATTTGTTTGAACCCTTGAAGAGATTACTCCTTGCTTTGACTCAGACAAACTTTGTCGAATTGATAGTTCAAATTTCTCAAACAACTTTATGCTCCCTAACCATAGCTTCATCTTTGTATTTGCTTAACATTTGTCTGAAGAGATTTCTCATTGGATTTTGTAAAAAGAGTAAACTCCTTTAGCTCATCTTTGAAGCCTTATTTTCTTCTTCCTCTTCTTCCGTGATCTTTAGCAACTTAATCCATTTGGAACATAGTAGATAGTTGAGGTTGTTGATTGCAATTCTGCACTTAGAAGTTTTCTGCACTTGCCATGTTATTAACACCATATAATCAGAATGTATATATCCTTATATAACATGCACACATTGTGGAGCAAGGATAATATACATCTTTATCTAAGCACATGATATGATAATTTAATAATGGATGGTGCGAACATATGATCCACCATAAGAAGTGATAGTCAAGATAGTTGTAATATGAAGATCATAAAGTTATGTCAAGAATGTATGCTTGTATAATTTAATAAGGCATGGTGTGAACATATGATCCATCATAAGAAGTGATAGTCAAGATAGTCATAATATGGAGATCATAAAGTTATCTCAAGAATGTATGCTGGTATAATTAATCCTTTATGATTGTGCATATGTTTTAAGCATAGTTGTTAATCTTTAAGTGCATAATATGATAACTTAATGAGGCTTAATGCAAATCATATATTTCAGCATATAATCACACATACGTTTCAAGCATATATCAAATTTTAAACTTTTATCAAATCAATTAAAGCACAAATATGATTTCATCTTAATACAAATTTTGTTATCATCAAAATCATATATAATAACCCTGACAATCTTTGCTTCCAAAATCTTTAATGCACTTATCTAACACCACTTGTTTGAATGATGCTTCCAAATGCTTCTATTTGAGTGACCCTTTTGAGCTCTTCCATTCAATTATTGTTTGATATGAATTGATGTGCTTGATCGCTATTTGAGTGACCCTTTTGAGCTCTTCCATTCAATTATTGTTTGATATGAATTGATGTGCTTGATCGCTAGATGCTTAAAGCATTGTACTCGATGATTTCTAATAACTGGTGCTTACACTACATCTTTGGCCTTCTTAATAGTCTAGATTTTTGCATACAAAGTGATGCTTTCACTTTCATTTTACTTTTTTTAATGCTTTTGGGAGCAACTTCCTCGCTTTACATAAGTTTCCGCCAAACTATTTTTTCTTTTGAATTTCAAAACTAGAAGCTTCTACTATCAACTTTTGGTAACTAATACAACATATCTGTATGGGAGACATATTTGTGCAGTGACATTTGCCCACGTTTACAAAGTTTTAATAAGAAGTGATGAAACAACTATCAATTTTTTGCTCTAGTATATAGCCTTTTCGAAACTAGAGGTGTTTTTCATGTAAGATCCTTCTATAAGGAGGTGTTATGTTATTTCCTCAATTTCTGATTCTGTGACTTGTGCTCTCATTTCTTCCTTCTTCCATAAAATTTCTTCTCTTTCTAAGCTTTTTTATTTTCTCAAGTTGAATAATGATTGTCGACAAATCTAATGCTTGCATCTCCACATGCATCGAGGAAGAGTTCTGCATCCATACTTTGCTCGAAGTTATGTCTTGGGTCTTGCCTTCCTCATCTACTTTTCCTCATAGCCTGCCATAGGGCTTCATCTCTATTTATTTCAACTCCCTCCAAGCGAGTTTTAACCTTTTCTATTCCAAATTTAAAGCCCAACTCCTTAAAGAGTATTCTCTTCCCTATTCAACTTGTTCCCAATAGTTAGTGATACATTGTGTCGGTTTGTCTTTGGGTGCACAATCTTCGCCATATGCCCATTTTTGTTGTTGGCATGTGGTCATTGGTTTTTTTCCCATAGTAAGAGTCTAAAGTTTGTCAGCTACTTTATCTTACTCTTTGTGCTCTCTAGCAATAATTTTTTGCCCTTATTTTCAACAAGAGACAATGACTGAAAATATCATTAGATGTGAGTTAGACAAGATTATGGTTAATGGGCATTTCCAAATCAATGATCTATCGATGCAACTTGTCTGGCGGTAATGCTATCTTCCTTATAACGGCATAGTCTAGATGTTCTTAGGTATAGTCTAATGTCAATAGAAAAACTTCTAGTACTTATATTGTCTTTCAAGAATTCTTATGAGGATGCTGATTTTTCATGTGGCTTCCATAGTTAGGAGATCCTAACTCTGAATCTTCTACTTTTCCTTTTTGCTCAATTTCCATATTAGGCTTTCGCAATAAAGAAGGAAGCCCTTGTTCTTTTTCCTCTTAGGTGGGGACCAATCTTCTCAAGTTCTTACAGGATAAGGCTTCTATCCCTAGGGCTTTCACCAATACTGCCCACCGGCCTTCCTCTTCACCTAGGCTAGGGGTGTAAATTGGGGCATGTTGACCCAAACTTGAGAGTGACCTAACCTTATTTGGTATCGGATTTAGACAACTATTTTCGCTGAGTAGGTTGGGTTTGGTTAATAAAGAAAATTGACGTGACTTACAATATTAACAAATAATTAAAAAAGATACATCTCTCATTCTCCCCCAAATACTCTATCCCATTATGTAGCTTCCAAAATTGCTCCCATCTTCCTTCAAAGTTAGAATTTTATTAGAGGAATTTTGTAAAGTGTAGAGGAATCTTAAAGGTTTGCTATTTATTAGAATGAAAGGTGATAATAATGTGAATGTGAGTTTGGGTTTGAAAAATGTGGAATGGATTTCAACATTTAAATCTTATGGTTGTTTGCTTCTTATTTATTTCATACATAGGTATTTGAATATTGATTTTAGGAATAATTGAGTGTTTAAGTTAGAGTTAGAGTTGAGATGAGGCCAACCCGACTCACTATATATGTAAGGTTTTGTAGGAGTTTTAAAAAATCAGGTCAGGGTTGGGATGACCTTGACTCGATATGACCCAATTTGCATTCTTACCCGAGGCCTTCAGAGAAACCTAAGTGCCTTAAGACCATAGCATAGAAGTGGTTGTCTATCCCCACTCTAGTTCCGTCTTCTCATTCATCTCATTCTACTAGTTTTACAAAAGAAAGGCTTCATTGTGGAGTCACTTCAAAGATGGTTCTAGGACCAGAAAGAATTCCCCAAATTGACAGGAGATCCCATAGAGGAATCGATGGAAGTGTCATTTGGTGGGGGTTTTGTAGGGCTTTGCTGCTACTCTAGTTCTTCTTTTTCTTCTAGTTTCGCTGCTTCTTTGGGTGTAGTGGAACAGTCTTCTTCTCCTCATCATGTTGTTTCTATAGATGATCTTTTTGGTGACCAAGGAGGATCTCGATGTGTATTTGGAAGGAGTTTTGCATCTTCTTCCCATTGTTTCTAAGGCATCCCTGTCTAGTCTTCTAATATGGGTAGCTTGTGTTTTGCCCCTCCAGAGTTTATGGTGGTGAAGCCTATTACTGTCCTTTCTTCTATCTTTGGGGTGTCGTCTTTTTTTGGTTCCATCTTAGTTTTTTTATTATGAGTCAGCTTTCTTTGTGTTTGAGTTAATTTTGATTTTATCTTCTTCTAAGTTGGGCCTCTTGGTGTCGCTTCTTGTGTCTTTAGTAGATTCAAGTCATTTGCAATCCCTTTTTATTACAATTTTGGGTTCTAGAGGATCCCTTCCTTTTTCTTCAGTTTTGTTAGGTTCCAATTCCTAGGGATCCCTTCCTTTGTCTTCAGTTTTGGTAGGTTGGGTTCCTGGGGATCCCTTCCTTTGTCTTCGATTTTTTTAGGTTTGGGTTCTTAGGGATCCCTTTCTTTGTCTTTTGATTCAGGTTCAGGTCTCCTGCAATGTCTATTACAAGTTTGGGTTTTAGGGGATCACTTCCTTTTGTTTCTTCTAGTTCAAGTTCAAGTCTCCCAAAATCAGGTTCGGGTTTTGAGGGATCCCTTCCTTTTGTTTCTTCCTCTCTTGCTTCCATGAGCGTCGAGGTATGGGCTGGGGTGGCTGCTTCCAGTAGTGCGGAGGCGTAGTATGCTTTAGTTGGGGGGGAGCTCTCACTCATCTTTTCATCCTTCTACTTCCTTTCAATTATGTTATGGATTTCTATATGTAACTTACTAATATTAACAAGTTTTAACTTTTTGTCTAATTACTTATCTTCTTTGTATTTATTCCCACATTTTTGGGGTTGTTGCTTTCCCATTCTTAGATTATAATATTTTTAAGTGACAATTATCTTCTACCATTTTTTTAGCTAATCGCCCTTTGTGCTAGTATCAGATTGAGCCTTTTGGTTTCAGTCAAGGGACTGCGACTTTGTCTCCTCTGACTTCTTGCCCATCCTCACCTACCATTGTGTTGCTTAGTGGGACTATCTTCATGCCTTGTTGGACCATCCTAACTTGGCATATATATATATATATAAACAAGCTATTATTTCCATAGGATTGTTTGTGGGCGTTGGAGCAGAGCCTTTAGGAAGTTTGGACCAAGATTGTAGTCAACCTGGTGCGAATTTTGGTCAATAGGTGAGATTATTTCGACTAATTGAAGTCCTTGGTTTGCGACCTGATTACAGCTTAAGAAAACTTATCATATGTCTCATCATAATTGCAAGAGATGGAAGCAAAATTCAAGGAGCCGGAGCACTCACCTTTGGTGTTAGACTTAGAGCAATCACAAGATCAAGTTGTTGTTGAGAACGTTTGTCTCAAGATCACACTTGAAGAGAAGTTGAAGCATTTTGTTAAGCTGGAAAAGACTGTTTCTATTTTGAAGGCATGAGAGGATGTGCTAGTTGCTACTTAAGATATTGCTAATGTTGGTTGAAAGATTTTGAGTTTGCTTAAGAGTTTGCAATGGTTGCTTATATGACTTTTGAAGCCTATCAAGATACTATAGTTTTTGTCCAAGAGTCTGTGGAACATTGAGATGGAGGTCGTTACAACTAAGATAATAGTGTTGGTGAGTCTTGAAGTAGAAGTGACATCTTAACATCTAGCTCTTCATGATGAGATTTCCTTATTGAAGGTGGAGCATGCTTCCGCATTGAGGCAGATTTGCCTTGAGTGGTTGGAACAAATAGTGAAGGAACCTGAATACCAGGAAATAGTTTTGAGGTAGGGAGTAGTATTATTTTTAGATGATTTTTTCTCTTGCGGCAAAAAAATAATTCAGAAGTTCCTCGATATGGATGTTAATGATAGTGCTCTTGGAGAATCTAATGAGGACATGTAATGTTATTTTTAATAATGGTAATATATTTCATAAGAGAAATAAAAATTTTCATAAATCTTTGAATTTGGACTGACTGTGTAAATAACATGAGAATGGTGATTGTAAATTTTCTATTCTACTGATAATACGTTTGTAGATGTTCAGTGCTCCTATTGTGTGGAATGCTCCTCCCATTAAATCATTATTGTTGATACACTCCATTATTTATGTGACACACCAAACCCAAATTAGCCCAACTGTGTGAATCTCGGGTCTAAGAGTCAACTTCCCAAGATCACTCACATGTAGGAGAGAAATAAAAATTCTTATAAATATTATATGCTACTCCGCAAGGAGTTTAAACTAAATTATTACATCTCATAGTATAAAAGTATTAAGAACAAAATGACACAAAATAAACCAAATATAGCACAAGCTCAAGTCTTCTTTCCTTTTTTTAGCCACATAGACTTGCGGCTTCTTTTTATGAAGAAAATAAATTAATGTAAGTCATAAAATTAGTAAGTAGGAAAAATATAATATGCTTGTTTTCCATAAATTATCATGTATAGCATAATATACTTCAATATAAATGCATGTTACCCACAATTGGTCAATTAGTAATCAAATATCTTAAAAAATAAGAATTTAATGTAGTTGTCCACATAAACATCATATAATTGATTTCAAATGCATCATCTAACCCTTCCAATAGATCCATAATGTTCAAAAATATAGGAATTGACTATTTATTTGTCTAAATTGGACCTTCCGGTGAGAAAATACATAAAAAAAAATAAACTGAACAACTCATATCATGCCATGTGCCCACCAAAGTCAACATAGGAATTGACTATTTATTTATCTAAATCAGACCTTCTGGTAAGAAAATACATAAAAAAAACAAATTGAACAACTCATATCATGCCATGTGTCTACCAAAGTCTCACGCCTGTCGCCGCTAGGCCCACTGTTGTGGTGCTTGGGTTTGATAGCTTGGTTGCTGAGCTGCCTAGAGCATGGGTAGTGGGCCTATGTGTCTTAGCCTAGCTAGTTGGTTTGGGCTGAGGAGAGGTGTTGGGCTAGCCCATGCATCCTCTCTAAGGCATAAGGAAGGCAAGAATGGAGATAGTGGGAAGTTACATCCCACTTTCCAAAATTCTGATTTTTTTTAAAATTTTCTAATTTCATAAATCTAGGTAATCTTACTATTCAATGACTATGACATGTATTCCATCCTACATCTTATGCACATTAAATTTAATGGCCCAAAACAAATAAAATCTAATGGAATTTCATAATTTTAATGGCTAGAAATATTCATCATCATACACAATAATAATAAACCAAAAATTATCACACTAGATCAACATAAGAAAGACATAAAAATCTAATGGTTCCGAGTCCCATTAAAATCATGCAAAATGTTATATTTTAATGCATCTATTCAATGCATGAAATTTGATTTCTAGACATTACATGCATGCATTCTAGTATTATTGAAACATTCACTCTAATGCCTTTAAACCATTATAGGCATGCATCCAACGAATTTTTCATTCCAGTGACATTGCCTCTTTTCCCGTAACAACACATGTATGCATCATGCATAATTTTTTAGAAATCAAATCAAAGTGAACAAAATGCATAAAAAATCATAGGTATTTTGCATCCAATCATGATCTTATGCATCCAACCCATTAAAATAGCATGCAAATAAAAAAATAATTTTAACATAATCACCTACTTACCTTTTGATGAAAAAATAAAATCAAAACCAAAGTAATTCATCATTCCTTTTCTGTCTTCTTTTTCCTTCTCTTTCAGCATCTCCACCCTCTGACTTTCTTCTCTCTCTCTCTCTCTCTCCCTCTCTCTCTATCCACCCCTCCCCTAGAAGCTTTTAAAAGGAAAATAATTCCATGCACACATTTGTTTAACTACTAGTGGGCCCCATGCCAAAAAGAAATGAGAAATAAAAAGAAATTTCTCTTATCTAAGTTGAACCTTTGACCTATTAACTAAAAGACCACTTTTCATACCACTTATTTGCTCTTATAAAAAATAATGAAATTTATTAAATGTTAGAGAATTCTAACATAGGTAACCAATTTTCTAGTTGGCACCATGCCACGTAGGATCCCAATACAGAAAGGAAACCTCTTTTAGCTACTATGCAATCTCGTGAGATAAGGACTAGGTATCCATATTCTTTTGGAATCCTCCCTTAGACGGGAATCCTTATCCCACATGCATACAAATTGCATATATCCCTCATGCTCAACTATAAATAACTAAGTATGCACTCTTTTAAAGAAGTTCTCTCTAAGCTCTCTAAGAAATAAGCTCTCTTCTATTATTCACACCCCCTACCAAGGTCCCATACTGACTTGAGCGTTGGAGTGTCCGCACCAGGACCACCCTCAACGCATTTTTACTTTTTTCTAGACTTATAGGATTCTAGGTGGGATCTTCTCAATAGCTACATTAGCATTCCGTTTGGGGAAGACCCAAACATTGGTACGATATGTGGGAACATGTAAAAAGCCACAATTGCCACTGGACTACATCCACCACCTCTCCTCAATGGGAAGTTTCAACAAAAAATTCTAACAATCGGTGGCCAAAGTAGCAGACACAATTCCCTTTCCCATTCGCATCATTAGCATTCACCTGCTCATCCACAAACTGCTGCTCACTCGCCTCATGCACAATGACTTCCCAATTATTAAAACCCAATCCAAATTCATAGACATAGATACCTTGTTCAGACATTAGTTAGTTTTCCTCTTCAATCATATGATGCAAGAGCTGGAGAACTGCTGACAATACTGTGAAATTCTTTTAGAAGTCTTAGTCTTTTAGAATTCTTATATGGATTATGTCATTTCAATGCATGTTTTTCAATATATTCAACATGTTGGATTTTCTATATTGTCATTTATAGTGCTATCAAAACTCCAATAATCAACAAAGCAAGATACAAAAGTGCCATTGATGGGAAAACAATAAGGTGGAGAGGGAGAAAAGTGTCGAACATGAAGTTGGCCTTAGACACAGCTACCTTGATCTCAAACAATTGTAATGTGATCTAGCTTTTCCAAAATGTTAAATATGAACAAAGACATAACAAAATATCCTTTCATTCCCATATGATTGTGAAACTAGAGACAAGCAATAGTTGTTAAGTCTAACCCTTCTATTAAGCTTGATTTTGATGATGAATAAAATTAAATAACTAAGTTTTGATGATGAACAAACAAATGAGTAAAGAATTAAGGTACTAATAAGTTATTTTCTAAGTGATGTAATGTTTATATCAAAAAAGATTAAGGAGAGTAACTACAAGCAATAAACTATATTAATTGTAAGCTTATTACATTAAGCCATTAAAAGAAAATAATTAAAAAAAAATGCTCAAGTAAAACTCACTCAGAAGCAATTCAAAAATATTTAGAAGTACTTCAAAGACAAATTAGAATCCCTTTAGAGATAAGGTGTGAAGCTTAGAAGTTTAGAAGTATTCAAAATTGCTTCAAAAACTCTTTAGAAACAAGTTAGAACATTTTTCAGAGATAAAGTGCAATCCTCAGAATTAACTCCAAAGCAGTCTCATACTTCAGAGGTAGTTCATAAGCATTCCTTAGTCTCCAAAAATAGTTCAGAAGTAAAATGCTCTACTTTAGAGAAAACTTCTATACTCAGAAGTTTGTTAGAAGAACTTTAGAAATATTCCAAGGCTTAAAGATGCTTCAGAAGTCAAATAGTTGTGGTACATAATAAGTTCAAAAGAAATATCTACACTCAAAACCTTATCAAAAGCAATATAGAATGTTGACTTTGCAATCAGAAGTTTGTCAAAAGAATTTCAAAAATGCTTTCAAGTCTTAGAGATGTCTCAAAAGATCAATAATAGTGATAAAGAAAAAAAAAGAAGAAGTCTTTGAACTCAAAACATTATTAGAAGATTTTTAGAAGTAATATAGAAGGCCATCAGAAGTAACTTCAAAAAGCTAAGAATCAAGAAGAGTATCAGAGGCTAAGTCAACCTTTAGAAGATCTTCCGTTGACTGCATTTGAAACCTAAACTTAATTCAGAAATTCTAAAAAGGTGCTTTGCTAAGCTCATATTTTATCATATTTTAATACCTAAATTCATTTATTTTGAATCCTCAATTAACATGATTTTATTGGTTTGTAATCACATTTGCTCAAATATTGTACTTAATGGAGTTAATTTATGTTTAAGGCATGATGAATATGCAAAAGGTGTCAATTTGAGTCAATTTTAGGTACATATGAATATTTATTTAGAAAATGTGTTTAGCATAAAAGTTTAGCCCTTCCAATTACCCATCTAGTGAATTAATAATAATAGGATTCGGATATCATATATGGAAGTTACGGCCAAAATACTACAACTATCTTAAACTTTAGACTTGTTGAATTTGATAAGGTGTCACTTATGTTCAATTTTTGATAATGATTAAGGCTGATTTGGAAAAAAATTTCAACATTAAAGTTGTAAAAATTGAAATTATCTTTCCAACACATTAAGAATCAAGTGATTATAATATCATATGAGAAAGATATGGTCAAAATAGTTATATTTCTTTTGTCTATCGGGGACAACAGATTTCTGAGCTGTGACTCCAGTGTGTTTGGAAGTGTAGAAATTTAATATTTTGAGTATTTTGCATATTTTATGCACAAGAACACTTTGAGAATCTATATGGTGGTGCAATAAACCCAAGATTGGGTTATTTAAAGAGGAGAAAACATAGAAAGAGGTACTTTTTAGAAGGACTTTTGTAAGGAGACAAGAGAGAAGAGCTTTGGAGTAAGGAAGGTCATTGGAGAGAGCCACTACAACCTGAATATTTTATTTTATTTCTTTCTAGTTCAACTATTATTTTTGAATCAACATTCAAACTTGAATTATGATGATTTTTATCAATTATTCAATTTGTTTTAATTCAAATATGATGTTCTCAATTTTTTTTCATCTAGGGTTAGATGGATCCTAGTAATGAATCTTGTGTTGATGTTTGATTTTTGAGTTTAATCATCTTCTTACTCATTGTTTCTTCTTTTCTATGCTTAATGCATGTATGTGATTGGCCTCCATATGCATGAACTAAGATTTCTAATTCATACTTGAGAAAGTTGAATTAGGAATAGACTCTTGAATTAAAGAACATATGATGCAATGAAGTCTAGAGATAGCCTTTGTACATGTGCAATCTGTATGAGTATGACCTTGCCAGTGCATATATTACACTTGGATGCCTAAGCATGATGATTTTATTGATTTGAATTTACATAGAGACATAATAAATTACTTCAATAAGCAAACCTATCATAACACTTGAGAAAGGGTGGTAGATACTTTAGTGCATTCATTTGATAATGAGAGAAATGATAATTTACTCAATGCAACTCATCAATACAAGTGGATTTGCCAGGTAAAGTTGAATCCCTAGATATTTCATCCATTGATCATTCTTTTTTGCACTTGCAATTTATCAACCTTATTATTTTGTTAAGATTTAGTTCTTATATCACCTACTACAATTCACTCGATCAAATAATACTAATTTGATACAAGTTTGGTACTTAGTGTGTAACAAACTAATTCCTCATGGGAACAAGACTCAACTCACCTCATCTATATTACTTGTGATTGGGTATACTTGTACAAGAACCAACATGGTTCAAAAACTCTGATAAAAGGCAGATCTAACTGTAACTAATAATAAGATAATCTCAAAAGTTCTGAAGCCAAACCATGTAAAAAAGTCGTACCGAATCTACCAAATAGTTGAAAAATTTTTAAAAAGTATCAATGACTATAATCTCCTCCACAGCTTATAAAAGGATGATTAAAGCAACACACAAAATAATAGATAGATAGGGAAAAAGAGAAATTTCTGACTCAAGCATTTACAAGAGTATTCAACATTTTCTTCAACTCTAACTGCTTCAACATTGTCAAAGCATTCAAAGCCAGATCTGCTTTACTTGCAAGGAGTTTGATACATACATCCTTATTGCTTACTTTATTCATTTATTTAAGCTTTTAATTTTTGTATAAATCTAGCTAAGTAAAAGA
>JAYJMB010084520.1:6586-21274 GCA_036873735.1 Pouteria campechiana | reverse complement strand
AATTGTCTCTATAGTGCACTATCTTCATCTGAATTTGAAGAGTTTGCCTATGATTTAGCTAAGGAAATATGGGATAAACTTCAGGTAGCACATGAAGGTACAAATTAAGGAAAAAAAATAAGATTAATATTCTAGTGCAGGAATATAAAGCCTTCTCCATAAAAGAATCAAAAACCATCTCCAAAATGTTTGGAAGGTTTTAGAAAATCACCAATGGACTAAAAAGCTCGGGAGAGGAAGCAAAAGATCTAGATAAAATGACAATGGAAGAACTCATGGGATCACTTATGACTCATGAAGTCTTAATGAAGCAAAAGATTCAGATGAATTCAAAGGCAAGAAGATTGCTTTACAAGTTGATTCAGAGATTGAACAATCTTCAAAAGAAGCCTCAGCGAGTTAAGATGATGAGGAGATGGCAATGATAACCCGAAGATTCAAAATAATGATCAGAAAGAAGAAATTTGAAAATAACTTCAAAAGCAACAACAAGAGCAAAGAAAAGAAAAAGGAGATTCCAATATGTTACAATTGCAATAAATCTGGGCACATGAGATTTGACCGCCCAGAACCAGACAAAAAGCAAGGAGACAAGAAGAAAAGGTATAATTCCTACTTTGATAAAATGAATATTTCTATTAACAAAAAATTTGAAAAGAAGAAAAAATGATGGTTGCATGGAAAATGATGGAGAACATGATGCAAGAAAGCTCGAGTGAAACAAAAGAAGAAAATGAAGCTCAATTTAGTTCAATCAAGTCAAAAAAGAGAAATTAGGAGGAGCATCATACAAGAATAAGCTTCATGACCATTCATGAAGATGAGGTAAATTCAAAAACTTAAACTTTTGATTTAGAAGAATTATTAGATGAGTTGTATTCAGATTTCAAAACTTTAAAAGGTAAACACAAAGAAACAAAAAAAGAACTAGAAAGAACAATCTATTCCTTTTAACCCAAGAACCACCCTTTGCAATTCCAAAAGATCTCACTTTTGTTCCCCCACCTCCTCCTCCCAGAATCAAAAAGGTTGAATCTAAACCTAGGTTATCTTCCAAATAACCCACTCAAAAACCTACCTCCACAACCATAACTTCTCCTTCCACAACTACTTCGTTTGAAGACCCCCACTTCTTTCCTCTAACCTACACTAGAAAACCAAGAACCTAACTTAATGCTATATTTATCTCACATCTTCCTTTTTCTAGCTACATTCACTATTCCATGTGATATTATGCTTTTTGTATGCTTTTTGTGTCATACCTCAATTTGCAATGATGTATCTCTTTTTATTCTGACGTATCTCAATTACTCTTGTTATATAACTTAACTATCACTCTGATGTATATATATATATATATATATTGTCATTTTAACACAATCTCTTACTTATTCTCTTTTACTTAATTCTTCTTTATTATGACAAAAAGGGGGAGAAAATAAGAGAAGAGAGAAATAAATTTTTTTGTACAATCAGGGTATAGATATTTAGGGGGAACCCCACTAAGCAAATAGAAGCACATTGCATAGTGCATATTTTGAAATGTTTTTTATATATGAAAGGTTTATCACTCAAATGTTTTGTCATCATCAAAAAGGGGAGAATTTTAAGTCTAACCCCTTCACTAAGCTTGATTTTGATGATGAATGAGATTAAATAACTTATTTTTGATGATGAACAAATAAATAAGTAAAGAATTAAGGTACAAAAAATTAGTTTTCAAGTGTTGAAGCATTAAATATTAAAACAAATCAAGGAAAGTAACTGCAAGAAATAAAAGGTGTTAATTATAAAATTATTAGATTAACCCTTCAAAGGAAGATATACAAAAGGAATGCTAAAATAAAAGAACATTTAGCATCACCAAGAAGTAAATCAGAATCTGTTCAGAGGCTTCACATGAAAATTAGAAGTTAAGAAGTATAAGGCCTTGAAAATTCTAGGTACGTAAATTTTGATTTTGCTTGATTTTGTCGCTTCGACAAGGAGTGTATTGGAACCTAATTAAATTTTTAAGAAAATTATTAAAAAAGATTTGAGTGAAAAAGATATCCATATTATTTATTAAATAAATGATTTAAGTGAACGAAGAAAATGATTTAAATCGATGGAATGTCGAAGGTGTAAATACTGAAAAAGATAGATTTGTTTTATAGAGAAATTATAAAAATGGATGAAATATCCATATTAATGTGACTATGATGAGGATACATATTAATCAATGACTAATAGGTGAAGAAAAATCAAAAACTGCATATGGAAAGCCAAAATACCAAGTTGCTAGTGATTTTTGAAAAAAATTTGGTTAAATCAAATTTAATGGAGAAAAATAAACAAAATTATATAAATGGATGAAAAATTTATTTGTACATATGATTTATTAAATGAGTGACTCATATGTGCTAAAGGTGAGGGTTAAATGGGATTTTGAAAAATCAAGTGAGTGTATGTGCATGGGATGGTGTGGAGCATGGACTAATATAACCAAAGCTTATAAAATGCCTTTTTGGAACACTAATCCCATTCTTCCCCAACTCCCTATCATTCTTACCATCTTGTTCATGATAGCTCCCTCGCCACTCTTCCAATCCTCTATGTTAAGTGATTTTGCTTAGAGAAATTGTTAGCAAAATGTAAAAAGGGTAATTTGAGGGCCATGACAACTAAATTTTCTTAGGATTAAAGAGTGGCAACCACCTAACAAGGGAGATTTGTTGCTAATCAGAGAGAAACATGAAGGAAAATTGAATATTAAGGTATGGCTTTAACTTAATTAAGATGTAGAGGATATTGGTGGAAGAACTACATGCAAATGATGCTGAATTTTGGTTGAAATTTAGAACCCTAAATCATTAGGGTTTGGTGGAATTTTTGAATGGGGATTAGGGTATATAATTAAGGTAATTAATACCTAATAATGATAGATTAATTTTAGCTAAAGATCAGTAATAATGGGAATGAAAACAACTTGCTAGAAATTGAAATTTGCTCATGAATATAGCAACTATCCATGAAGATTAAAGGTTGAACATTGTGTTTTTAAGCAATATGATTAAGCCAAATTATAGGGAGGTAATCATGGATTAATTACCGTCCTAATATACTATTTAGTAGGCTCCATCAGATTATAAGAACAGATTGTAATTAGCATGAAAAACAGGACATATATATTGAGACTTAAAGTCTATCAAGTAACTGATTAAAACCCTATCAAATGAATTTATTTTGTAAATATAAAAATATGGGGTTATATAAAGTATTGGAATAGAAATCTTGAAATTTTGGTAGAGAAATGGCAACATTAACATGTCCAAACAAATTTAGAAAATAAATACCCTAAAATTCACTGCTGTCAGAGTGTCCATCCTGAAATTGCACATGGTGCAGATGGCGTCCACATTTGGACCCATAAATTGTTTGATATTAGAAAAGTGTTCAACATAAAATTTTTATATCTTGACACTTCTAACAAGATAAGAACCTTTAAATGTTGAGTTTATGTGAGAGAGTTATAGCTAAAACAATGTAATAATCTCTAAATCAATAATTATTACCTTATGGAGCCCATGAAGTAAATTATGAGATGAATTATCAAATATGGTCAACATAAATATTGTATCAATAATAATTTTCTACAAAATGATATAAGAATCACTTATGGAATTCATATGAGAGAGTTATGCCTAAATTACTAAAACTATTCCTAGGAAATGATTCACTATAAAAGATGTCAATTATGGGGCCCAACAAACTAATTTAGAGGTTGCATTAGAAAACATGTTCAACATCAAAGTTGTAATCCTTAAAATTATCTAATCAAGGAGTAGAAAATAACTAAATTTAGAATTAATATGAGAAAGTTATGAATACTTTACTATAACTATGTCTAGTAGGGCAAAAATGGAATTATGTAAAATGCAACGAGATGCATTAGGCTAAAAAATATGATCATTAGGCTTCGTTATCATAACAAGAATTGCTTATATATGTATATATAAATAAGATATGAGATTCATGTGATATGTGTAGGATTTTCTATCATGGGGGCGATAAGTCAAGTTTGAAATGATGTGGATTATGAAGTAGATCATTATGAGGTAAGTAGGTGTACTTGTATGCTTTTATGAATGATTGAATGGAAGAGGATAATATCTATTCCACTATGCTAAATAGCCATTTATGTTTTAGATGTAATGACTATTAAGGGATAGTAAGTATCCCATGACTATTTTGTTATAATTATTCAATGGGATAGGTATCTCATATTTATTCTTGTGTTATAACTGTCTATGATTGTACACATATTGATTATGTATATGAGTGAGATTGTGAATATCCCAAGATTAATAAATAAAAATGAGTTTGTATCCATGATGTGAGATTGGTAAAAATCCCAAGTCACATGACTTGTATATTAATGTTATTTCCTGTTTAACGTGTAGATTTGTGGGATAGAGGATATTCCATGCTTGTGGTTATTATGATTTATCTTGATGTATGGAAATGTGAATATATATAATGTGGGGTTACGAGAATATCCTGAGATGCGGATTGTACATGAGTATGACTATGTTATATATATATATATATATATATATGTTTGGATGCATAATGTTGAGATTTTTTTTTGTTTTAAAATGACTTGGATATGATCATGCCTGGATGGCATGGGTTGATATGTATGCAAATGTGTGGATTGGTCCTTAGGATATAGATTGATCCCTCATTTTGTTAATTATTTTTTGATTTCACACCTACTTACTAAGTTTACCCGGACTCACTCTTTATTTATATTTTTAGCTGGCAGGTCGAGCTATGAGAAGAGAATTATGGTAAGGAAAGCACAATAGAGGATTTACATTTTGATAGTGTATGAAATTAAAAAAAAATTTCATCATGTGTATATCTGAAATCATGTTAGTATAAATCCAATGATGTATAAAGTGTATCAAAGAGGGATAATTCTGTGTAATTGTAATTGAAGGGCATTTCATTATATAATTGTAAGTGTGTGGTTAGAAGTTGTATGGTGGAGGAGCACATTCATTACCATCATGATGTAGCTGCGGTCCTAGTAGAGTCTGTGGAGTTGTAGGGATGTTGTGTGGATGAATGGAGGAATATTGGAGTGTGTAATTTCTTACTTTTATGAATTATAATGGAATAAATGTATCCTAAAAGGTGATGAATATTTGTATAGGGGAAATGTCATATATTTTAGGGAAGACTATCGATTTTTGGTAAGATTCCTCTTTGGATTATAAGATGGTGGCGTCCCGCATTAGCCTCAGGGTGGCACTTCAAGGTGTCAAATATCTTGATTATATGATGTTTTATAGATGCTTTTGTTATTGTTTCGATTGCATGATGATTTATATGTGTCTTCATCATTATTATAGGTTATTTGGTTTATACATCATGTATATGCATATGATATGCATGAGTAACATGGTCATTATATTTCCTAGAATAGGGTGTAGTATGCACAGTATGTTAAAGCATGTACTCGGATGATAGTGCATGACAGTGCATGGACATGATGATTGTGACTAGCATGAAAGATGCAGAGAAGTGATGTGTTATCATGGTGGCTACATGAGACAAATTTGTGACTCACATGGATATCCTTGAGTATGTGTGATTAGCAATACATTGTATGGTACCTTGACTATATATATGACTCAATGTAGGGTCAGTTCCATGTATGATCATGCAAATATAACTGTACATAATGGTATTAACATTGGTTGTAAAATTTCTTGCTAGTATAGCATATTCATTTGAATGTATTGATGTAAGTTACGTATATGTTATCATTGCTAAAAGGTGAAATCATGAGGATTAGAATGGATATTCTTTAGCTACTTTAAATATTAGAGTGCATAGTGGAAATGTAGGATAGCGAATAAGAGATATGATTTGATATTGTAACTTATGTACCGATATTTGAAGTTTTGAGGATGAAACTTTTTATAAGGAGGGTGGAATGTAAGGCCTTGAAAATTCTAGGAACATAAATTTTGATTTTGCCTGATTTTGCTAGTTCGTCAAAAAGTATATTAGATTATAATTAAATTTTTGAGAAAATTATGTTGAAAAAGTTATGAAATTGAGTAGATTATTAATATGAACATGAAGATGAGGTTTGGGGTACATTAATGTGTATTAAATAAATGATTTAAGTGGAAAAGAAAATAAATTTAAATCGGTGGAACACCAAAGGTGTAAATACTAAAAAAGATAGATTTATTTTATGGAGAAATTATAAACATGGATGGACTATCCATATTAATGTGAGTATGATAAGGATACATGTTAATCAATGATTAACATGTGAAGAAAAATAAAAAACTGCATGTAGAAAGCCGAAATACTGAGTTGCTAGTATTTTTGAAATTTTTTTGATTAAATTGAATTTAATGAAATAAAATAAATAAATTTATGTAAATAATCTTTTTAATGGATGAAAATTTTATTTGGGCATACGATTTATTAAATGAGTGATTCATATGTGCTAAAGGTGAGGTTTAAATGGGATTTTGAAAAATCAAGTGAGTGCATGTGCATGGGATGGTGTGGAGCATGGACTACTATAACCAAAGCTTATAAAATGCCTTTTTGCAACACTTATCCCATTCTTACCCAATACCCTATCATGCTTACCATCTTGTTCATCCTAGCTAATGTGAGAGCTCCTTTCCCACTCTTCCAATCCTCCACGTTAAGTGATTTTGCTTAGAGAAATTGTTAGTAAAAGGTAAGAAAGGTGATTTGAGGGCCATGACAACCAAATTTTCTTGGGATTAGAGAATGAAAACCACTTAACAAAGGAGATTTGCTATTGATTATGGGGAACCACCAAGGAAAATTGAAGATTAAGGTATGGCTTTAACTTAATTAAGATGTAGAGGATATTGGTGGAAGAACTACATGCAAATGATGTTGAATTTTCGTTGAAATTTAGAAACCTAAATCATTAGGATTTGTTGGAATTTTTGAATGAAAATTAGGGTCTATAACTAAGGTATTTAATATCTAATTAATGATAGATTAATTTCAGTTAAAGATCAGCAATAACAAGCATAAAAGCAGCTTGCTAGAAATTAAAATTTGCTCATGAATAGCTGATGTCTATGGAGATTGAAGGCTAAAAATTATATTTTTAAGTAAGATAATTAAGCCAAATTATAAGGAGATAATCATGGATTTAATTACCTTTCTAAAACCAATTAGTGGGCCCCATCAGATTTTAAGAACGGATTGCAATTAGCATGAAAAAAAGGACATATAGAGACTTAAAGTCTATCAAGTAACTACCTTGAGCGTGATTAAAACCCTATCAAATGAATTTATTTTTTAAATATAAAAATATGAGGTTATAGTAAATATATTGGAATAGAAATCTGGAAATTATGGTAGAAAAATGGAAATATTAACATGTCCAAAAAAAAATGAAACGATAAATACCCTAAAATTTGCTGCTGCCAAAGTGTCCATCTTGAAATTACACATGGTGCTGATGGCGTGCCAATTTTGACCCATAAACTTTTGATTTTAGACATGTGTTCAAAATAAAAGTTTTATATCTTGAAATTATATTTCTAAAATGATAAGAACCGTTAAATTTTGAGTTTCTGTGATAAATTGATAGCTAAAATAGTGTAAAAATCTTTATATCAATAAGTGTTACATTGTAAGGCCCATGATGCAAATTATGAAATTAATTATCAAATGTGGTCAACATGAAAGTTTTAGAAATTAAAATTATCTACAAAATTACTTAATAATTGCTTAATTTAGAATTCATATGAGAGTATTATACCCAAATTACTAAAACTGATTCTAGGAAATGATTCACTATAAAAGGTGTCACTTGTGGGGCCCAACGACCCAATTCAAAGGCTGAATTAGAAAAAGTATTCAACATCAAAGTTGTAAGAATTGAAATTATCTAAATAAGGAGAGAAAACTTAGTAAATTTAGAATTAATATGAGAACATTATCAAGAATTTACTATAATTGTGTCTAGTGGGGCAAAAATGGAATTATATAAAATGCAATGAGATGCATTAGGCTAAAACATTTGATCATTATGCTTCATTATAATAATAAGAATTGATTATATATATGTATATGTAAATAAGATATTGGATTCATGTGATATATGTAGGATTTTCTGGCATAGGGGCGACAAGTCGACTTTGAAATGATGTGGGTTATGAAGTAAATCATTATGAGGTAAGTAGGTGTACTTATATGCTTGCATAAATGATTGAATGGATGGGGATAGTATCTATCCCATTGTGTTAAACAGGCATGTATGTTTTGGATGTAATGACTATTAAGGGATAGTAAGTATCCCATGACTATTTTGTCATAATGATTCAATGGGATAGGTATCCCATATTCATTCTTGTGTTATAACTGTCTACGATTGTACAAAGATTGATTATGTATATGAGTAGGATTGTGAATATCCTAGGATTAAAAAATAAAAATAATTTTGTATCCATGATGTGGGATTGGTAAAAATCCCAAGTTACATGACTTGTGTATTGATGTTATTTCTTGTTCAATGTATAGATTAGTGGGATAGAGGATATCCCATTCTTGTGGTTATTATGATTATCTTGATGTATGGAAATGTGAATATATATAATGTGGGGCTATGAGAATATCCTAAGATGTGGATTGTACATGAGTATGACTTTGTTATATATATATATATATTTAGATGTATAATGCTAAGATTTTATTACTATTATTTTTTAAAATGACCTGGATATGATCATGCCTAGATGGCATGGGTTGATATGTATGCAAATGTGTGGATTGATTCTTGGCATACAGATGGATCCCTCATTTTATTATTTATTTTTTGATTTCACACCTACTTACTGAATTTGCTCGAACTCACTCTTTATTTATTTTAGCTAGCAGATCGATCCATGAGAAGAGAAATCTGGTAAGGAAAGTACATCAGAGGATTTATATTTTGATAATGTGTTAAATTAAATTTTTTTTTTCATGTGTATATTTGAAATTATGTTAGCATATGTCCAATGATGTATAAAGTGTATCAAATAGTGATAATTCTGTACAATTGTAATGTAAGAGCATGTCATTATATAATTGTATGTGTGTGGTCAAAAGTTGTATGGTGGAGGAGCACATTCATTGTCATCATGATGTAGCCACGATTCTGGGAAAGCCTGTGGAGTTGTAGGGTTGTTGTGTGGATGAATGGAGGAATATTGGAGTGTTTAATTTCTTACTTTTATTAATTTTAATGGTGAAAATTTATCCTAATAGGTGATGAATGTTTGTACAGGAGAAATGCCTTATATTTCAGGGAAGACTCTGCCAGATTTTTGGTAAGATTCTTCTTTAGAATATAAGATGGTGGCATCTCGCATTAACCTTGGAGTGACATTTCAAGGGTGATTCTATCCGATTTTTGATAAAAATTAGGTTAACTAGAAAATAGTATCAGAGCAACCCCACCATTGAAGTGGGAAAGTCATGGTATGATCATAGTGGATTTGCAGTATTAAATGGAGTAACAGCTCCTTGAGGGCAGGGTGTTATGAGAAGAGATCAAGAATTAAATAAGAAGTTGATTAGAAGTTATGCAGAAGTACTTCAGAACAATAATAGAAACAAAATACAGACTCAAAAGCACTCAGAAGTTTTGAGACATAACTCAGAACCATGCCAGAATCAAATGAGAACTTCCTCAGATTCAAGCATAGCATTATTGCAAATCATAAGACAAACACAAGTTCTCTCAGAATTACAGAAGCATGTTAGAAGTAAAACAAAAAGAGTTTCTATACTTAGAAGTTCTTAAAAAAAACAACAGAAGCATTCTCAGAGGAACTTCTCGCACTGAGAAGTTTTCAGAAGAACACTAGTATAGAAGCACACTGAATTAACCTAGAAGAAATTTCAATATTACCGAAGCAACTCAGAATGCTGTCACATTACACAGAAGCAATGTAGAATGTTGATACATTACATAGAAGTAACACAGAAACACTGACACACTACACAGAAATAACTTAAAAGAAAATCAGAAGCAATCTCAGAGGTATTTTCAAGAAGGCATGAGTCAATGAAGAAATACAAAAGCAAAATCTAGGTTTCATAGGTAAATCAGAAGCAACTCAGAAGTTCTTTAAAAAGTTAAAATATGAATATTGAAGGATAAGACAGTACACAAAAATTCTAAAGAGGATATTGCCAAAAGTTTACTTACCACAGAAATTGTGAAGAACCACTTCAGAAGTTCTCTTAAGATATAAATCGACTGACAGAAGTTCTAGGCACTCTACTTAGAATTTCTAAACCACGACAAATACAAAAGTCATTACCAACCCTGACTAACTAATTTGAAAATGATATCAAAGGTTGCAATGGCTAAAATTTTTCAAATCCTATATAAAGATGTGATTAAGGCAACACTTAAAAAATCAAAAAATACACTAAAAATCATCTTAATTTAAGAGAGCATTCACATTCTTCCATCATTCAACTCCAGCTACTATGACATTGTCAAAGTATTCAGAGGCTTCAAAATTAGATTTGCTTCCATTTCAAAAGGAGTTTGAATCTAATCTCACTACATACTTTGTTCATTTAATAGAGTTTTAATTTCCGTACATGTCTACCTAAGTAAGAGGCACTATTTTGTACATTCCATTTGGAAAAACAAGTGAGTTGGTAAGCTCTATGAAACCAATAGTTTGTAAAAGTTTCTGGTGAAATTTAAAAAACTAGTAAGTTAGTTGGTAAGCTTGAAAACCAACGTGTAAAAGTTAATGGTGAACTTGAAAAATCAGTAAATTGTTGGTGAACTTGCAAAACCAACAAGTGTTATAGTAGAACCTAAGTTCAATAAAAGAGACTGACTTTAGAGAAGTGGAGTAGGAACCCAAGAAGGGCCGAACCACTATAAAAATATTGCGTATGTGTGTGTGTATATGTGCTATGAGTTATTCTTTCTTTTATCTTAACCACATCTCCTTAGTTATTAGATAAAATATTTTTAAAGCTCAATTCACCTCTCCTCTTAAGCTACCATTCAATTAAGGACCAACAGCGTGACCTTGATCATTTTCCTTTATTTTACTATAAATTCCTCACTTTTAGGATGGGGATGCTTGGATACCATTCTATTACACCTCACCCTAAGGCCTATACAATTCACTATTTCCCCAATAAATTTCAAAATTAAAGGATATTTTGCACAAAATTTTGGCAGAGTCTATGTTGTATTATTAAAATTTAAAACCCGCACAATTCTCATTATAGATCTAATATACATTTATTAAATGAACTTCTAATATCAATTCTCACAAATTTCAATAATTATCACTATTCTGTCATAATTAACACTACTAGCCCAACTTGCACACAGCCCAGAATCTGCATCTCTCCATGATGGCAATAAACAAATCTATATCAATATCATGTACATTTATTACTATTATGACATGCCATGTGATTATATTTAATATACATCACTTCTAATCTAATACAATTATATAAATTCACATTGTACAAATACAGAATGGGATTCCAATCCCAACATTCATACATACGATCCAAAGGTCCTTAGTCTTTCTAATAAATCCTTTGCCTAACCTGTCAGATAAAAATTTAAATAAGAAAGCATGAGTCTGGGCAACTTAGTAAGTAGGCACAAATAAAAGGAATCAATAATCAATTCGAAGTAGTTGGTTTTAATCCCAACATGAATAATCTCTAACAGATAATCACATCCTTAATACATAGCTATGAAGCTCAATCATCAAATCCAATAAATAACATTCAATCATTCTATGTGGAACACAATCCTCATTATTCCAAACATGTAATCATATCAATGACAAAGAATATATGTTCATCAATTAATGCCAAATAAGGAATCACTATCATTCTCATCCAATCAACCAATCTCATATTGAATCAATCTTTAAATTAATCATTCAATAAAGGGATATTCTCTATCCCTCATATTAGATATTCATTCCGAACCAAAACATCAATTATTCTAATCCAAGGGATACCCATTATCCATAGCAAACCAAATAATATCAATCTTAACAAAGATGGGATATCTATTATCCCCAAACAAAACATACATGCCTGGATACAATAAATGGGATATTACATATCCCCATTCAACATTATAGTCAATCAAAAAGAGAAAGAGGAAGGCTATTTACCTCAATGAAGCTTCAAACCATATCTCTCAAGATCTATACCTTTTCATCCTTCTCAGATCATCCTGTATAAAGCAACAATCCCATTTATTTACAATTGAAACTCTTAATTCATTTCAAACCAATGAATTATTATTTGTAGATATTATGAGTGCTTAACCTTAACTATAAGGTCATTTATAGCCATTAATTCCATATCAAAACCATTAATATCATCACATTATTAGGGTTTCAAAATGCTTTTATTTCTAACAACCATTCCTCACCATATATATGAATCATACTTAATCATCTTGAAAATCATTCAATTAAGTTACAAACACAGCTAATTCAGGCCCCATACATAAAGACCCACTTTAACCCCTAACTAGAGCATGATCAAAATTTGATTTCATTGGTCCAAATCACTCTACACCAATTCTAAAACATTCTAATCATGCAATTAATCATTTGCCCCATGACTAATACAGTAGAAAACATGAAATTCCCAATTTTCATTCCTAATTCAGCGAAATCTAAAATTTCTCATGTCAAATCACAATAACCACTCTATTAACTCATTTCCTCCATGAATTTATAACCATATACCTCAATTTAACCCCAAAAATCCACCATTTTCAAAACCCTCTAAATCAAAAAATCTAAAATTGATTGGGAAATCAAGCTTATCTTAGCTTTCAAGCATAGTCATCCTCACCAAATGAAGGACCCAGCTCTAGACTCCACGTTGCTTCTTTTTTTCGGTGGAAATCAGATGTTTCTTTCATTTTCTTCCATTTTCCATGGTTTAAATGGGGAAAATTTGGGCTAAACGAAAGATAACAAGATTTGATATCTAGGCAAGATGATTTCCTAACTAAAATGGTAAGAAATCAAGCTAAATGGGGTTAGGACAAGAGAGGAGAGAAAACAAAATAGACCAGGGAGAAATAAAATAGGTTTTTGGGCCAAAAAGTCAGCCACCCCATTTTATACCATGATCCAGCACTAGAGCCTTGGATTTTGGTGCTGTGACGTTAGAAAATGTTGCCCATGCCCATTTCTCCATCCGGATTCAATGTCATAGCCTCAAATTCTGGTACCGCGATGCTAAATTACACTGCCTAAGCCCCCCTTGCCTTTCTCAAAACAGAGCCACAGCTCCATATTTTTGAGACGTAGCTCTAATTGTTGCTACGCTGTTTTCTTTCAAGTTTCTCCATTTTTCTTATTTATATTCTCATATACTTAAATCCCTTTTTAATACTATCATTTGCACATTGAAAACTCACATTAAAACCATAAGAATGTCATCATTTAAATAGAAAATTATGCTACATAACTCCTTTATTCTCATACACCTCAAATCTTCTTTTGACTTCACATGAAATTAATGTCCATATGCACATCAACATAATTTCTTAAACTCAAGTCAAAATTATAATCATGTATGAAAATTCTACCTAAAAAATAACACCCCAGGTATTATAGCAACCTCATTCTTGACAGATAAGGGGATGATTGCTCAAAAGTGAAAAGCTTTTTGTAGAGTAGTAAATCTTTGAACCGTTTGAAATTAGTAAATTTTAACTGCAACAAATTACCATAGTAGGTTACTGTAGCACTCATAGAGACGTCACTTTGTTCGAAGTTAATTTCAGACAAATATTTCTACTCAAAACATTGGTCCGAAGGTTACTATAGTACTCACAAAGATAACACTTTGTTTGAAGTTAATTTCGGACAAATCTATTTGCTCAAAATGTTTGTCCAAAGGTTACTATAGATGCATTATTGTAGTAGCATTACTGTCGCATTCATAGAGACAATGCTTTGTTCAAGACTAATCTGTTAGCCCAAAAATTTGTTTGAAGGTGGTTGCTTTGTCCGACACTGTAGTAATTTACTATAGCAGTTCACTGTAGTAAATCATTGTAGCAATCATGAATAGCTTTGTCTGAAGTTAGTTTGGGACGAATCTTTCTTATTTTGGGATGAATCTTTCTTGTTTAGCATTTGTCCGAAGATTGTTGCTTTGTTCGACACTTAAGTAGCTACTATAGCATTTTATTGTAGCAAAATTACTATAGCACCGCTCCTTCACTTAGAAATTTTTGCACTTTTGCCACTTTTGTGAAGTTTGATATTTCCCAACAATATTTATTTATACATGATTTACATAAGTTGTAAAGCATGAATGATCAATTTTAATCATGTTTTAAAAAACATAAACTCATTAAAGCACATTTTGTTTTTGCATGATCATTCTTTGAAATACATGCTTTTATCCTAACAATTATAGATATTATCTAACAACATATAATATGATAAACTCAATGTAAATTTAGTGAAGAAGAAGAAGAAGAAAACTAAAAGTGCAAATTTAGAAGAATATTGTAAATGTAAAGAAGAAGAAGAAGAAGAAGAAGAAGAAGAAGAAGAAGAAGAAGAAGAAGATGATGATGATGATGATGATGATGAT
>JAYJMB010084509.1:0-21277 GCA_036873735.1 Pouteria campechiana | reverse complement strand
CATACTCAGTAATTTACCTTTCTACCTACATTTTTCAATTTTTCTTCACTTATTAATCATTGATTAATGTGTGTCCTTCTCATCCTCACATTAATAATGATATTCCATCCATTTTTTTAAAAATATTTCTTAATAAAATTTAATATTTTTTGATATTTACAGCTTTGGCATTCCACTGATTTAAATTCATTTTCTTTTTCAATTAAACTACTTAACACATTTTGATGCATTACCAACCTCATCCTCATTTTTATATTAATAATCCACTCAATTTCATAACTTTTTCATAATAATTTAATTATACAATCTGTTGACCAAGCAAAAATTACCGAAACTTTATAATAACAAAAAATTGCATTTTTGAAATTTTTCAGGGTCTTACACATAGCTTCCTTCATATGTGGGTTAAGTCTCCTCTAAGCTTCTTTGGAAGTCTTTTCATCATCTTCCAACAAAATTTTATGCATGCACACAGTGGGGCTAATTCCCTTGATGTCTGCTAAGGTCCACCCTATAACCCATTTGTGCTCTTTTAACACATTCATCAGCTTAATTTCTCCATCAACATACAAGTCAAAAGCAATAATCATTGAAAAAGTATTATTTTCACCTAAAAATACATACTTTAAGTTCTCAGGTAATTGCTTCAATTCCAGTTTAGGTGATGTAAAAGATGGTTGTTCCACTTTTGGGTTCATATGTGACAACCCTTCATTGGTGCCTTCTCCTTCTTTGACTTGCTCTACGCTATCAAGTTCATCTTTCAAATGCATTATCTCTTCATCTTCGTCTAATCCATCTGTAGTGAGCACCAAGTCTAGCTTATCAGTTGTCTCCTCCTGCACAAAAGTTGTTAAAATAAGTGAGTCCAATTCATCAACTTGAAAATATCCACTGGGATGTGAAGGTAGTGATAAAGAATTGTAAAAAAAATTTCACAGATTCATCTAAGACAGTCATCTTTAACTTTCCATTATGCACATCTATGATTGTCTTAGTGGTTGCCATGAAAAGGCATCCTAGAAGAATAGGAATTTCCCTTTCTGGTATAACTTGTTATTCCATGTCAAGCACAATGAAATTTGTAGGAATAATCAGTTTATCAATCTGAACAAGAATGTCCTCTACAATACCTCTAGGATATTTAATTGATCTGTCTGCAAGCTATAGAGATATTGTATTAGGTTTCAATTCTCCTAATCCTAATTGCATATAAATAGAATAAGGAATTAAATTAATGCTTGCACCTAAGTCTAACATTACCTTTACCTTGTTTATCCCTCCAACAATAATTGAGATATTGAAACTAACTGGATCCTTTTGTTTTGGGGAAAGGTTTGTCAGTAAAACCGCATTGGCCACTTCTGAAACTAGAAATTTCTCTTGTGGCTCATACTTAAGCTTCCTTATGTTTAATTCCTTCAAAAATTTAGTATAAGCAGGCATATTCTTTATCTTATCAAGCAAAGGCAAATTGACATTAACTTTTGAAAGGATATCATAAATGTTAAAAAAAGATTTATCAAATTTACTTTGCTTCAGCCTTCCTAGAAAAGGTACAGGAGGATCATATGGTGGGGGTGCTTTGTAGTTGACAAGAGGGTCAACTACTAGAAACATTCCCTTCTTTGGATGCACTACCTCTTTAGTATTTTTCTTGTCTTTCTCCATTCCTGCAAAAATGATTGAATTATCAATTTCTTCTCCAAACTTATTATCAATTGTCTTTCCACTCCTCAGTGTTGTTATTGCTTTTGCTTGCTCTTGTTGGCTAGGCAACTTTCCTGGTTTGTGACTTTGTACTACTTCTACAATTTGTCCTAATTGGGTTTCCATCTTTTTCATAAATGCCTCCATGTTATGAACCTTGAATCAATTTTTTGAAATTTGGTTGAATGATTCTGGAGCTCGGCTTGTGTTGCTTGCATGAAACTCTACAGTGTTTCTTCAAGCGTAGGCGTTTTTTGTTGAGGTGGAAATGAGGTTCCAGTTTGAGTATTCATCTAACCAGGATTGTAAGTGTTTATTCATCCAACCAGGATTGTAAGTGTTTGAGTATGGATCATTCCATGGCTTCTAGTTGTAAAAGTTCATTACATTGGCTTGCTTAGCATCACCTACAAAATATTCATTTGAAGGGCAAAACATTAGGTGAATGTTTTGAATTACCACAAAGAGGACAAACCTCTGCAAGAGCATGTAGTGGTTACTTCAATTTCACCATCATTAAGCACATTGCCTTCTTC
Organism: Pouteria campechiana; assembly: GCA_036873735.1. Taxonomy (NCBI): domain Eukaryota; kingdom Viridiplantae; phylum Streptophyta; class Magnoliopsida; order Ericales; family Sapotaceae; genus Pouteria; species Pouteria campechiana. The sequence goes on along the minus strand of JAYJMB010084509.1, from coordinate 19,031 downwards.
TGCTTAGTCATCTTTGACATCTGCATTGATAAATTAGGACTAGTATTTACTTCATAAAGTCCCCTAGATCTAACTTTTACACTCTTTTATTGGGTTTGCTCCCAACATTTCATGAAGCTCATAAGTTTCTTCTAGAGTCTTCTCTCCCATGGCTCCACCTGCAGCATTATCAACATGGCTTTGGATGGTTTTATTAGTCCATCATAGAAAAATTGGTTAACCAACTCAAGTGGATATCTATGATGAGGGCATTGAACCAAAATTGCTTTAAATCTTTTCCATGCCTCATGGAAAGCTACACCATCCATCTAAGCAAAAGTGGCTATTTTGCTTCTCAATTCAGTAGTTTTCGCATGAGAGTAAAATTTTCCAATGAACTTATTGTAAACTACCCCCCAAGTTGTCAATGAACTAGGAGTTACTGTTATGAACCAAGTCTTAGTTGCATCTTTCAGAGTGTATGGGAAACATCTCATATGTAACTGATCTTTTGCTAGCCCTTGCATTGGAAATGTTTGGATGGTTGCATAGAAATCATTCATGAAAGTCAAGGGATCCTCTGAAGCTAACCCAAGGAAAGATTGAAGCATGTTAAAATGAATATGTTTCAATTTATAATTTCTAGCATCCTCATCTAACATAATGCATGAAAGTGAAATTCCTATAGTATGGTATGCAAACTCTTTCATTAATTATTGAGCATGTTGAGCCTGTTACACTAGTTGAGCCACTCAGATTTGCTATTTGTCAGCCATGTTTACTTCTTCTCCTTCGCTTAAAATCCCTGTTTCAATTTCCACTTTGTCAGCACAATTATTTAATTGAAACAGAGTAGGGTTCAAAGATCTCCTTTCGTGCATTCACAATATTGCAAAAAAAAGAAGAACATAATTAAAAATAATCTTATATACAATTATACACAAAAATAAAAAGAATGAATGTAACTAATCTTAATCAAATCAGTTTGGAACTAGACCCTGGCAATGGGGCCAAAAAATTTATGGTTCAAATTATAATTCCTCGCAAGTGTATGGATGTATAGCAATATAGTGTGCAATGTAATGGTCGATCCCATAGAGAATGGCAAACCAACTTAATTAATCTTAGTTACTAATTATACAACAAAATAGACTTGGATAATACAAAGAGATGAACAAGAAGAAGAGGTCTAAGGATCCGATTTCACCACTAGATGACACCCCTTTGCCAATGGATTGTTAGACTTAATGCCTCACTTGGGTTCATTCTTTCAAAAGTAAAATTATTACCATTAGGTGTATGAGTTTAAATCAAGTGCTTTCACTTGTTCCAAATACCTATGGTGTGTAGCATAATTGAGGTGAAAACCCATTAAGTTCAAGAACATAAGAACCAAAATAGAATGGTTTAGCGTATGGTGTGTACCTTAACCAGGCTTTGTTAAATAATCTAACTCATAATATTGGTCATAAAGCAATAAAATAAATTAAATCATTGCAAACAACATTATGAATGAAACAAGATCAGCTAGCATTAATAATATCGAACAATCCATAACAAAGAGTATCAAAAAGGGCTACATCTTCACCCTAAAAAAGGAATTTAGTTCATAAGAGAAAATAAAACAACTTTCTGAGATATGATGATAACAATGAAGAACATCTTCTCTCTTTCTTCTTTCTTACTTGCAATCCCTTCTTGTTCTCCACGAGAAATATCCTAGAAAAATGGCTCTAAAACCTAGAGAAAAATTCTAAAAATGGAAGTGAAAAGAACCCTTGAAAAATCCTAAGTTTTTCCTTAAAAATCCATAAAATATGCAATTGCAAAACAATCCACAAAACATGGTGCGCTGCGGGTGTCAGTGATGCTAGTTGGGTGCTAGCTATGCCAGTTGGCTACCTTGGTCTGTGTTGCTTTTTCGCTCCATCTTTGTAGCTGTTTTCATTTCTAAACTTGAGCTTCTTCTTTTCCATTCTTTTTCTCTTCTTTTTTCATCTTCAAGGCGCCTATAAAATCCAATAAATGAGCATTAAATTCATCTAAAAGAGATAAGGATTTGCAAATAAATATGCTTAAACATGTATAATATAAGTGTATGAAATTCACTCATCATGGAATGTGCATGAGATTGGATATAATTGATGATGAATCTAGAATTACATGGCATGATTTGAATCAAATTGATTTGGATTTATTTATCATTTTTTGAAAGGATTTGATTATGGTTTTAATGATTTACTTAATGATGTTTATCACTTTACTTAATTACTGAGTTCGCTTGGACTTTTATTGTGATTTTTAGTTCACAGGACCGAAGATGGAGCTCAACAGGGGGTTGAGGCTCATGATTGGGAATAGGCTATGATGTGCAAATTAAATGGTGTACAACTTAAAGCTTGTATATGATAAGTACTCTAGTATGTCATTGTGACGCCTTGAAATTTTGTCAATGAAGTTGAAAATGCTGCAAAAAGTAGAGTAAATAGGGGTGCATGTTTATGTTCCATTGTGTGCCACTAGAGCACTGAAGGTGGAGGAGGGTAAAATTCTCCACTAGCCCTCCCAAACCCATTTTCACATTTTAACCATCCTAAATGTTCCTCCAACTTTGAGAAGTCCAGTTCTTGATGGATTTTGATGATTTGAAGTGAGGAAATTGATGGTAGAAAGTAGTGCGGCCACCTAATGCAATGGAAAGGTTGGATTTGGTAAGTTGGATCATGAAAAATAGATGGGAATTTGGGAAAATCATGCTACAACATATTTTATGGAAATTGATCAAGGGAAATTAGTAGATAGATGATTCTTCCATACAAATATCAACTTTACTATATGACCTTTCTGAACTTAATGCTTATAGGGCAGTGGTTGTAGAGAAGTAGGTTAAGAAGGTTGGAAATTGGGGGAAATGAGAATTTAGCAATGAATAGTGTTTTGAATGATAATTAGGGTATAATTCATGTTATTACATGTTATTTTGTAAATTGGAGAAAAAACCCTAAACTATTTGTGGCTAGAAAGATCAATTTAGAAAGGCGCATATTAGCTGTTTGATGAAATGACGTCAAGAAGGATATAACATGACCAACACAAGTTATTGAACCTTTAATTGCCTCTTAATCAAGTATTAACCTGGATGATTGAGTAAACCCTAGAAGGCTTAGTTGATGAATTTAAGCTATGCACTAAGCTACTGATGAGTTGTAGACTATATTGACATGAAAATGCTAATGGGACATGTATGATACATATAGGATTTGTAGATCCTAATATTGGACTTGAAATTTCGGAGCTTAAGATAAAAGAGGGTGTGATTATCATATAAAGGTAAGTAGGTTCATTTAATTATATTTCTTTATGTATCTATATTCAATTGTATGAATGTGCATACCGAGCATTGAATTCTAGTTTTCATTAGAATTTGTTGTATTATGCTTTTGTCATGTTTGACATGGGGACTTGTAGCACCATCATTAGAAAATAAGGAATATAGAGTGCACATGAAGTTAAATGCAAGAGTATGTGTATAGTGGCATAATAGTTTATGGTTGGGCATGATCATGTATGAGAGTCCATTAAAATTCCTGAGTATGGATTGACTAAAGCACATGAATATCTTGAATGATTAACATATAGAATGGATAGTGATTATGGATATATATATATATGTGTGTGTGTGTATGTGTGTGTGTGTGAAGTGAAATTTGGCTTAAAAAGGGAAGTTTAGTATGTCCATGTGTGGGATAAAAGATTGCACAAACAAGACAAGCAAATAGGAAAAGGAAATAGGGCATAAAGAAGCAAGGAAATGTGTACCGCGACACCCAATCTAGCACCATGGCACCAATGTGAAGAAGGGATAGTTGGCATGGACAGAAATTGGGTGCCATGATGCCTGATTTTGGCATCCCGACGTTGGAACAATAAACATGTTGAAATTTTTTTTATGCATTTAATTGATGAAATTAATTGATGATCTTGATTAGGCTTTTTCTAAAAGAATTAGGATAGTCCTTGGAGGGTTATGTAATAAGAAAAGTAGATGTGGAAATGCTAGAATTGTAGATAATTACTTGGGTTCACATAAGGTATGGTTATTCCAGGATGGCATGGTTATGTATGGATAAGCCTGGTTGGTATAGTGGCCCGTATGACTAGATATGGATATGCCTGGTCCGCGAAGTGGCCTGTATGGCCAGATATGGATATGCCTGGTCAGTAGAGTGGCCTGTATGGCCAGATATGGATATGCCTAGTCAGTAGAGTGGCCTGTATGGCCAGATATGGATATGCCTAGTTGGCGTGGTGGCCTTGATGACCGCATATGGATGCCCTTGGTTAGCATGGTGACCTATATGACCAAATATGGATATGCTTGGTTAGCATAATGGCCTGGATGGCCAAACTTGGATCCGCCTTAGTGGCAAGGAGGCCTAGATGGGTTATTTCCTTACACCTGCATGGAGTGATGGCCTGGATGGTCGGATAGATCTAGATGACCTAGCTTCCAAGACTCACTTGAGTACCTCATTACATGTGAATGGGGAACTTGTGGTCCCTATGGAATAAAGAGGGCGGGGTGCCATGGAGGACAGTGGGATACTGTCATGGGCCTAGCAGGCTTCATAGACAAGGATACAGGGAGGGACTGGGACATACAGAAGAGAAGGAAAAGGGTGTGTTTATCCTGTTGATTGCCTCCCAGAGAGTGATTGGAACTGATGATAGATTGATGAAGCCTGGGTATTAATGAACAAGAGTAATCTAAGCGGTGGGTTGAGAATGTGTTAAAGATAAGTTGAATAAGGTCACATGCATTATAGTAAAGGTACATGGTTGCATTATCATGAGACATTATATGTTATGGATTTGTATATACTTGTTAATTGTTTATGGTTTTAATAACTTGTAGATTAATCACTATTTAATCATATACTTGCTTACTGAGTTGCCCAGACTCACCCTATTTTCATTATGATTTTTAGTTGACAGGCCTGAAGATGGAGCCCAACTTGGGGTTGGAGCTCAGAACCAGGATAGGTTATGACTCGTAACTACTAGGAGCTAATAATTATGAAATTTCTCTTTTGGGCATTTTGGAATGTATAAAAGTTTTAAAGTTTTAAATTTTGGCAATGCTATATATAAATTTGTGTAAATTATTTTTGGCTGGCATGTCATCATACAGGATGTGATGAAATCTATCTAACTACCTCCATTACAATGCGACTATTGATTCTGGATATATATAATGATATGTGTAGGTGGATATAGAAAGTAAAGAGGAGACTATCCATAGTTCCTTGTAATACTACCCTATAGTAACGCCCAAAAGATGGGGTGTTACCGAGTGGTATCAGAGCAAAGTGAATGCCTAATACCTAGAATGATAATTGAGAGAAGTCCCAAAATTATGATGGTCAAGGGTTGTTAGATTAAAGAATACATGGCATGCTTAGTATGAATTAGTCAACCCATAGAAACATGAGGGAACCATTAGTTTAGACAATGATAATGTAGACCCTAAACTATACATACAGTGTTATTATCAGAGAGGCTCAGCCGTAAGCCCCAAGGGCAGAAGAACAACCCAAATAAGGTGGTGGCTCTAGAACAACACCGAATGAAGTAGATAATGAAGTGGTCATTGAGCTAGAGCATGTGGGGCAAGTTGCCATGGAAATAAACAGGCCAGATATGTCAAGCCATAGTGGGACTACCCACCAGCATCAGAGGTAGCGCTAGAACTGAGGAATTTTATGGTTATGATAACACAAACTCTTCCAGAATTATTACGAAAGCAAAGAAGGCTGGCAAAGGAGCCTACTTACATGGCTAAGCAAAGTGTCAAACTAGTTCCTACAAGAGGGTAGGTAGTCGATTTGGGGTAACCATCCCAAGTACAACTAGTAATGGAGTTGAACATGAAAGCTTTTGAAAATATGAAGCCTCTAGTGTTTAAAGGGCAAAAGGACTATAGAATATCAGATGAATGGATCGACGAGATGGAGAAAGTGTTCAAATATATGCGATGTCTTAAGGAACACAAAGTTCATTATGTAGTTTACTAATTAGAAGGCGATGCAGAATGCTGGTGGAACATGGAGAGCTTGACTACTCGCAAGGATAGAGTGGGCTTGTCATGTGTAGAGTTCAAAGAGAGAATAGTCCATTAATATGTACCAGCTAGTGAAAGGGCTAGGCAGGTTACAAAATTTAGGACCCTGATACTAGGTAAAAGAACTGTGGAAGAATACGATGAATAGTTCAGGTCATTGGCAAGATTTGTACCTTGGGCACAAATAGATTCTCTAAAGATAACCCAAAAATTCCAAGAAGGGCTGAGATTAACAATCCAGAGGTATTTAGGTCTATTAATGCTAACAAAATATGAAGATATTTTGTAGTGTGCTCATATAGTGGAAAGGTTTGAAGAAGAATAGGCTAAACAATGAGAAAGGAAGCATGCTAGAGATAATGATCCGGGACACAAAAAGAAGTTTCGAACTGAGAAGGGAGCAGTGCACCTTTTGAGAAGGTTTGCTTCAATTTTAAATAGTTTAGACATTAAGGTTTGAGTGTCCATTTTTCCTACAAGGATGGGAGGATAGTAAACCAAATCAGCCCCAGAAAAAATAAGAGAAATAAGTTAGACACGAGAATCAAGATAGAAGATGCCACTTACTTGTTTCTTGTGTTGTGAGACAGGCCACTTTAAGTGAGATTATCCATCCTTATGAGGAGTGAGAGTGTAGCCTCTCGACCACCACCACATAATGCACATGACGGATTGTAGATGAGGGGTGGAGGCCGTGGACCTAATGCGGCACCAGGATGCTAGCAGGGAGAATAGAGGCCTCCAATGACTGTAATAATCTAGGCAACTAATGCTAAGGAAGCCCAAGCAATGGAATATGTAGTTATGGGTAATCTTTTCATTTGTCATTGCATGGCATATGTCTTATTTGACCCGGGTGCATCTCAATCTTTCATGTCCATTACATTTGTGGATAGAGCAAGATTATCTAAATATTCCATGAATCACATGGTGGAAGTGTCAAATCCATTGAAGGCTATCAGTAAAGCATCCGAGGCATGTTATGATATTCCTATTGTGATTAAAAGTAGATAGTTTTATGCTAACTTCATTATGTTGAACATAGAAGGTCTGGATATTATACTAGGCATGGATTAGCTAAGTATGAAGCTAAGATTGATTGTAAAACTAAACAGGTTATGTTAAAAGCTCCTGATGAAGTGGAAGTCATCTTTAGGAATTTGCCTAAAGGTGAAGTGCCTAGACTTGCATTAGCTATGAGAACCCTCAACCTATTGGGAAAAGGGTGTGAGGTCTATTTGTTATCAGCTATAGATGCCCATTCAGAGCACCAATTGTTGGAGGATATCCTTATAGTATGAAACTTCTCAAATGTGTTCCTAGGTGAATTGTTCGGATTGCCCTTGGAATGGGAAGTGGAGTTTTGTATTAATCTCCAACAGGGAGCATGAATGTCATTTGAGAATGGCACTATAGTGGTTAAGAGAAGAGAAGTTATATGTTAAATTAAAGAAATGTGATTTCTGGATGAACAGTGTCACTATCTTAGAGCATGTGCTCTCAGGCGATGGTATCACAATGGACCCCCATAAGATTGAGGCCATGGTAAATTGGCCAAGACCAACTACAGTAACGAAAGTCAGGAGTTTTCTCAAGTTAGCTGGATATTATAGGGGATTCATCGAAGGATTCTCCACAATTGTTATACCCCTAACTCAATTGACTCATAAAGGGATTCAGCTCGAGTGAAGTGATCAGTGTGAAGAAGCATTCCAAGAGGTAAAAGGGCAATTGCTAGAAGCACCAATTCTTATTGTACCATCTGGAAGGGGCGAATTTGTGATCTATAGTGATGCATCTAAGAAAGGATTAGGCTATGCACTGATGCAAAATAGAAACGTGATTGCTTATGCATCCTGATAGTTGAGGCCTCATGAGCGTAATTATCCAACCCATGATCTATAATTAGCAACAATGGTCTTTGCTTTGAAAATATGGAGACATTATCTCTATGAGGAGAAACGTGATGAGTATACTGATCATAAAAGCCTAAAATATATCTTTCACTAGAAAGAATTGAATATGAGGCAGAGGCAGTGGTTGAAATTATTAGATGATTATGATTTGAACATTCATTATTTCCTTGGAAAGGCTAATGTAGTGGCTGACACTCTGAGTAGAAAATCAAGGAATAGTATGGCATGTATGCTCACTCAGAAGAAAGAGTTATTTGAAGAATTGAGACATGTAGACTTACATGTGGTGATGCAAGGAATAGTAACTCAAATGTGACAGCTAAGTATTCATCCAACCTTGCTAGATGAAATCAGGGTAGCTCAAGAAGACAATATAGAGGAAGAATTCCAAAAAATGAAGGATAAAGCCTAAAGGAATGAACTGTTTGAATTTATGTTGGGTATAGATGGTATTCTAGGATATTGAAATTGGATAGTGCTTCCTAAGGAGACTGCAGTGATACAGAAAGTATTAGAGGAAGTACATTATTTACCTTATACCATCTATCCTGGCAATACCAAGATGTATCATGACTTGAAATCTCAATATCGGTAGACTAGAATGAAAAGTGATATAGCCAAATATGTAGCTAAGTGTTTGATATTTCAAAGACGAAAAGCAGAATACCAGAGGCTGGGTGGCTTATCACAGCCCATTGAGATCTTTGAATAGAAATGGATAGACATAACTATGGATTTCATCATAGGCCTTCCAAAAACCATAGCAGGATTTGATAGTATTTTGGTTATCATAGATAGAATGACAAAAATAGCCCATTTTATTCCCATTAAAACTACTTTTACTACTGAAAAGTATACATGGATTTATCAAAAGGAAATCATGAGATTACATGGTGTGCCCAAAGTTATTATTTCAAATCGGGGATTAGTGTTTACTTCTAGATTTTGGAAAGCATCACATAAGGCGATGGGGACACCTCTTGATTTCAACAATACTTATCACCCTTAGATGGATGGGCAAATAGAGTGGGTTAATTAGCAATTGGAAGACATGCTTAGGGCATGTGTTCTTGAGTGAGGCAAGGCTTGGAGCTAGTATTTAACTCTGATTGAGTTTGCTTATAACAATAGTTACCATTCTAGCATTTAGATGGCTCCTTTAGAAGCACTCTATGGGCGTAAGTGTAGATCTCTATTGTATTGGACCGAGGTAATTGACCATGCCTTAGTGGGGCCACAGATGATCATAGATATAGTAGAGAAGGTGGCCCAAATAAAAGAAAAGATTCAAATTGTTCAATCACACTAGAAGAGTATGTTGATATATGAAGGCATGACTGAGAATTTCAAGTGAGGGACAAGGTTTTCTTAAAAGTGTCTCTAATGAAGGGTGTCGTACGATTTGGCAAGAAAGGGATGTTAAGCCCAAGATATATCGATCCTTATAAAATTCTAGAATGAATTGGCAAGTTGGTTATCATGTTGCATTGCCACCCTCATTGAGTGGGATCCATGATGTATTTCATGTGTCATCATTAAGAAAATATGAGCTGGATTCTTCACATGTAATGGCACCAGAAGAGATCCAAGTAGGGGATAACTTGCAATATATCAAACAACCGCTTTGTATATTGGATAACAAGAAAAAATAATTAAGAAATAAAGTGATTCATCTTATAAAAGTACAATGGAGACTTCATATGGAAGAGGAAGCTACTTAGGAACTTAAGAATATGATGCAAGGTAAATATCTATATCTATTCATTGAAGTTTCAAGGTTGAAACTTTACATGGGGAGTGGAATATGATACCCTAAATTTTGTGAATGAAGTTGAAAACGTTGCAAAAAGTGGAGCAAATAGGGATGCATGTGTATGTGCCATTATGTGTCGCCAGCACACTGAAGGTCGAGGAGCTTAAAATGCTCCACCTGCCTTGCCAATCCCATTTTTCACATTTCAACCATCCTAGACATTCCATCAGCTTTAAGAAATCTAGATCCTGATGGATTTTGATGATTTGAAGTGAGGAAATTGATAGTAGAAAGTAGTGCGGCCACTTAAAGCAATGGAAATGTTGGATTCGGCAAGTTGTAGTGTAGAAAACAAACGGGAATTTGGAGAAATCACCCTAGAGTAAATTTTATGGAGACTAATCAAGGGAAATTAGTAAGTAGATGATTCTTTCATACATATATCAGCATTACTATATGAAATTTCTAAACTTGGGGCTTATAGGGTAGTGGTTGTAGAGAAGTAGGGTAAGAAGGTTGGAAATTGGGAGAAATGCAAATTTAGCTATGAATAGGGTGTTGTGAATGATATTTGGGTATAATTCATGTTATTATATGTTATTTTGTCAACTGGAGAAGAAACCTTAAATTGTTTGTTACTAGAAAAGTGAAATTAGAAGGGCGCATATCAGCTATTCAATGAAATGATGTCAAGAAGGATATAACATGACTAACCCTTGTTATTAATACTTTAATTGCCTCTTAATCAAGTGTTAACCTAGATGATTGAGTAAACCTGGATGATTGAGTAAACCCTGGGAAGGTTAGTTGATGAATTGTAACACCCGAGGCATTAAAATTTGAAGTACTAGTGGTGAGGTATTATTTTGACTAGTAGGTACATGAATAAAGGAGGAATGTTATGCTTGAATTGATTTGAAAGTGAAGTAATGATATCTGTTCCTGTAAACTAGAGCCAGATACAATGTGAATGATAGTTAATTGAGTATGAAGGTGATGATGAATTGGTATGGCCTTGAATTATTTAATAAGGATATTACGAATTTTTAATGTGATTTTGATATTTAATATGTGCACATATCATACTTAATAAAGAATTAAATACATGAGTTGTATATGAGGTGAACTTGTGTATCAAGCACAAGAATTTATGTTAAAGAAGCTTAAAATGCAAATGGTGTCACTTGTGTCCAAATTTTGACAAAGAAGTTAGATGATTTAGAAAATCTATTTAAAAGAAACACCGTAGATCTTAAAATTATATTTCTAATGAATCAAGAATGACTTAATTTGAAGGTTATATGAGGAAGTTATACTTAAAACATTGTAACTATCTCCAAATACAAAAGGTGTCACTTTGAGGCTCCATAATTCCAAATGGAGGATGATTGAGAAATAGTGATTACTACAAAGGTTGTATCCTTGTAATTATCTATGTAATGGAATAAACATCACTCAATTCAAAGTTCATATGAAGAAGTTATACTCAATTTACCAAAACTGCTCCCCAGGGGACAGCAAAATGGCATGTTTTGGGGCAGAAAATTTGAGGCTACAGCTTCCAATCCCAAGCCGAGGCATTGGCATGTTTGTGGCCCAAAATATTGACTTTTTAAGCGTTATTTCCTACCCATTTTCATTTCATACATTTATCCTTTCTTCCATGCCCACACCCCTTGTTCCCATGACTTATATTAATAGATTTTTATTATGAAACTTCTTATTTTGATGTGATAATTCATCCTCCATGCCCCAAATTTAAAATATAGCTTGTTTAGAAGATGAAAGAGGTGAAGAAACTATGATGGTTGTGATCCAAGGTGGGTACATAGAGATTGGAGGCCAAATTATGTTCTAAGGTGGAAACAACATATGAAAATGATTGTAAGTTGTTATTTCCCCATTAAATTTACAAATTCTTTTTCGTTAGGGTTTATTACAAATTATGAATATGATTTTTAGGAGAAAATGGTATAAACTATATATAGAATCATGGGGGAAATGACTAATGGGTTTATTATAGTGTTGTAGGGTTGTTTGAGCATGTAAACTTAACATATATAGCTGCCCATGAATTGGGCAACCATGTTTTGCATAAGGAGTTGGGTGTTTTGTGAATCATGATGTTGGACAAAGGTTTAATTAGTTTTGGGAGATAATTAATGTGTTAATAAGATTATTCTAGTGATTAATATGCTAAATCATTAGGTGCATGTTATTGATAATAATTTCATTGGATGCACCTTGTTGAAATTGGCAATTTAAGTGATGCTTGTAAGGTGTTTGTGGAAAAACTTAAATGAAAAATAAGGTGCAATTAGTCAATCCCAAAGCAGCCCCTAAGTGGCTATGGAAAAGTGTGATAAATGGGCATAAATGGCTAAGTGAAATGATATTTATGGATAATAATGGATTTTAAGTTGAGTAGTTTAATAAAGAGAGCCTTGAGATGGAACATTTAGTAAAAACCCCCACATTTGGCTCAATTGGGATCTCAAATTGAAATGGGTGATGATTTCCCAATTAAATTAAATATGTGAAATGTATGATGAATATATATTGTGTAAATTGAATCATGACACATGTTATATTTATAGGACCAATTGAATAATAGTTGAAAGGAAGTTGTGGAACTCAAGTAATGGGACTAAGAGTTGAAGTGAAGGCTAATGAAATGTACTTCTGTCAAGGTAAGTAGGCTCTTCTCTAATTGGCGATATTGTTAGATGGGGATATTGAATATCTCATGCTTTGTAATCGGGTATGTATGCATGGTTGGGGATAGTGAACATCCCATGCTTCTTTTGGTAACATGAATATGCATGTGCGGATTATTGAAGATAGTGGATATCCTGTACTTTTCTAAATGTTGATGTTTATTAGATTATATGAATAAATGAATGTCAAGGATAGCAAGTATCCCTTGAATTCGAAATGATTGGTGTATCTTTTATAATATAAATATGTGATTGCTGAGGATAGAAAGTATCCCGTATATTTATGTGTAATGATAGTTATTCTTGTGTATAAATATTTAAATGAGAAGGATAGAGAATATCCCAAGTTTGTGCTAGATTAGATAGATGGGATGAGTATATCCCATGATGGTGATGTTATATGTTAATTTATGTAAAGGTGTATAGAGATGGAATGAGAAACATTCCACATTTGTGTCTATTGGATTGAAGATTTTTGGTGATAAGGACTATCCGCTGATTAATTATTCAATTGTATATGGGTGAATGCTTATATTGATGGAATGTGAAGCATTGAGTGGTTTTTAGTGGACATAGTGGTATGATAGATGTGATGTGAGGTGCCTAGATGGCATGCTTATGGTTATAATTGTATACACTTAATGGTGTAGAGTCTGTATTGGAAAATGAGCTTTTTGGGCCTCTTGGTAGAACTGTATTGTTATGTAATTATGCATATTCTGGCTTGGAATATGACATCTTTGATTTATTATCATTTTCTATTCATGCCTACTAATAGAGTTCGCCTAGGACCCATGCATTCTTATTCTTATGTTTTTAGTTGATAGGATAAGCAAAGAATTCCAACTATGGGTTGAAACTGATGAGCAGGAGTTGAAAATATTTTATTATGGTATGATGAATTGGGTTTGTAATCCTATTGTGTTTGTATAATTGAAAGTTCATAATGTATTGCATCCTGTAATATTTATGATTTCAAATGATGTATAATGAAAAGCATTGGCATGTCATAGTAAATTAATTAGAATATTATGATAGAAGGATATGATTTCCTTTGGATGTATTGCCATCTTAATACAGTTCCGATCTTGGGTAGAGTTGTGGGTATAGGTGTGAGTGTTGTAGATTGAAATGTTGTCTTATAATTATTGAAATGTAATTTTTGTATGATTCAATATCTATATGCTAGGTTTAGATGCTCATATTTTAGGTCAAACTCTGTCAGAATTTTGGTAAAATATTTCTGTTAGAAATGGGAAAATGGCAGGGAAGTGGTATAACACATAGGTCCCAAAGCGGGGTGTAACATGAATTTAAGCTAAGGACTGAGCTCTTAATGAGTTGTAGACTATATTGGCATGAAAATGCTAATGGGGCATGTATGATATGTGTAGGATTTGTACATTGTCATATTGGACTTGAAATTTCAAAGCTTAAGATTAAAGAGGGTTTGATTATTGTATAAAGGTAAGCAAGTTGATTTAATTATCTTACTTTATGTATCTATATTAAATTGTATGAATGTGCATATCAAGCATTGAATTCTAGTTATGATTAGAATTTATCACATTATGCTTTTGTCATGTTTGACATGTGAACTTGTAGCACCATCATTAGAACATTAGAAAATCGAGAATATAGAGCGCACATGAAGTTACATGCAAGAGCATGTGTATAGTGGCATAATAGTTTATGGTTGGACATGATCATGTATGAGAGTCCATTAAAATCATGAGTATGGATTGACTAAAGAGCATGAATATCATGAATGATTAACATATAGAATGGATGGTGATTATGAATATATATATATATAAAGTGAAATCTAGCTTAGAAAGGGAAGTTTAGTATGTCCATCTATAGGATAAAAGATGGCACAAATAGGTTAAGTAAAAAAGGAAAAGAAAATAAGGCACAAAGCAATATTTTGCATCATGGCGCTGGTGTGAAGAAGGAATAGTCGGCGTGGATAGTAAATTAGGCATCATAGTGTTAGAACAATAAAGATGTTGAATTTTATTTTATTTTTTGCATTTAACTAATGAAATTAATTGAAGATTTTGATGAGGCCTTTTCTAAGAGAATTAGGATAATACTTGGAGGGTTATGTGACAAGAAACGTATATGAGATATGGTTATTCCGGGATGACATGGTTATGTATGGATATGCCTGGTTGGCGTAATGGCCTGTATGGCCCGATATGGATATTCTTGGTTGGTGGAGTGGCCTATATGGCTAGATATGGATATGCCTAGTTGGTGTGGTGGCCTAGATGGCCGAATATAGATGTGTTTAGTTGGTGCGGTGGCCTATATGGAAAAATATGGATATGCCTAGTTAGCATGGTGGCCTAGATAACCGGACTAGGAATTGTCTTGGTGGCAAGGAGGCCTAGATGGGGTATTTCCTGACACCTGCATAGGGTGATGGCCTGGATGGCCGGATAGGTCCAAATGACCTAGCTTCTAAGACTCACTTGAGTACCTCATTAAGTGTGGAAGGAGAACCTGTGATCCCTGTGGAAATAAAGAGAGTGGGGTCTAATGGAGGACAGTGGGATACTGTCATGGGCCTGGTAGGCTTCATAGATAGGGATACAAGGAGGGAACAGGACATACTTAAAAGAGTAAAAAGGGTGTGTCTATTCTGTTGACTGCCTCCTGGAGAGTGATTAGAACTGATGATAAATTGATGAAGCTTGGGCATTAATGAACAAGAGCAATCTAAGTGGTGTAGTGAGAATGTGTTAAGGATAAGTTGAATAAGGGTCACATGCATTATATTAAAGGTACATGGTTACATTATCGTGAGACATTATATGTTGCGGATTTGTATATACATGTGAATTGTTTATGGTTTCAATACCTTATAGATTAATTACTATTTAATCATATACCTACTTACTGAGTTGCCTAGACTCACCATGTTTTCATTGTGAGTTTTAGTTGACAGGCCTGAAGACGGAGCCCAATGTGGGGTTAGAGCTCAGAACAAGGATAGGCTGTGACTCATAACTACTAGGAGCTCATAACATTGAAATTTCTCTTTTTAGCATTTTGGAATGTATATAAATTGTACATTTTTATTTTTAGGCTAGTGTTGTATATAAATTTGTGTAAATTATTTTTGGCTAGCATGTCATCATAAAAGATGTGTATGAACTCTATCTAACTACCTCCATCACAATGCGACTGTTGATTCTAGGTAGGTTGTCGGTGTATGTTATTTTATTTGAAATGATTTTAATATGCATGATCATATATGATGATGATGTGTAGGTGGATATAGAAAGTACAGGGGAGACTGTCTGTAGTTCCTCGTAATACTACCCTACAGTAATGCCCAAAAGATGGGGCATTACAGTCATATAGTAGCATACCATCACAATACAACTTACAATTCTTGGCTATGTGTGGGTCTGATATATGGTGTATGATATAAGTTGTATTTCCATGAGATTGTATAAATGCGACCATATAGGTATAGAATCAAGGAATATAAAGGAGACTCTGTTTAAGATTCCTCGTGATCCTGTCTTCCGGTAACGTCTTAAAAAGCGGGGTGTTACAATCACCAACTTTATCATCTATTACCTTATCACCACTTAACAGCGTAATCACATTAGTTGCCTTAGGCTGACTTAATAGATCTCTAGGTTTGTGATTCTATACAACCTCTGTAATCTAACCCAACTGCATCTCCATCTTCTTCATGGATGCCTCCAAGTTCTGAATTCTTCTTTCAGTTGCTTGGAAAAAATTCTGCATAATGTCCTCAAGCGTAGGCTTATTTGGTTGAAAACAAGCTTCAACTTGATTTTGATTTTGATTGTTACTCTAAGAAAAAATTGGATGACTTCTCCAATCAGGATTATAGGTATTTGAATATTGATCATAATGTGGCTGCTAGTTGTAAGAGTTTATTGCAGTGGCTTGTCTGAAAAAATCTGCAAAACTCAGCCTAGAAGGATAAATATTGTATGAGTGACCAGATATACCATGAGTACCATGAGTAGAACATACCTCAACCAAAATGAATTATTTCTGGTCCATCATCATGGGGCACATCATCTTCATCTGCTTGGCAATCTCTGAAATATGCATAGAAAGTTCAAAGTTAAAATTCACTTGATGCATTCCTCTAACACTTTTCTGTTGTGAGTTTGCACCAAGCATGATTTCATAAGCTCATAATTTTTCATGTTTTAATACGTAAATGTACATATTTTAGATCCTAAATTGATATTATTTTATTATTTGAAAAATCACATTTGATTAAATATTGCATTTAATGGAGTTAATTTGTGTTTTAGGAATCAAAACATGTCAAAAAGGAGCTGAAGATTACAAAAGATATAATTTTGAGGATATATTTGGTATAGACTGAGACTGATTCATGAAAACTGGTCAACATAGAAGTTGTATCACTTCACTTTGACCATCTAAAAACTTGAGAACCATAGGATTTGGAGACCAAAAGAGGAAGTTATAGCCAAAATACTGAAATTGTCTTAATACTTTAGACCCAATGAATATGACAAAGGTGTCTCTTGTGGAAAATATTTGGAATATGTGGAGGTTGATTTGGAGAATGTGTTAATCATTAAATTTGTAGACATTGAAATTATCTTTTCAACTCATCAAGAATCATACAATTTCTATTTATATGAGAAAGATATGGCCAAAATAGTGTATCTTGTACCTGGATGTTGCTGGCAGCAGGTTTGGCGACGCAGCGCTAAAGTGCAATGTTGCAGCGCCAGTGTGTTGTGGAAGTGCAGAAACTTAATATTTTGGGTATTTTGAATATTTTGTGTGCAAGACCACTTTGAAAATCTATATGGAGGTCCAACAAACTCTAAATTGGGTTATTTAAAATATTTTTAACATAGAAACAAGAGACTACTTAGCAAGGAGGAGGGGACACAACAATTGGAGGAGAGTTTTGCAAGGGAGCAAAAGGGAGATTTTAAGTTCGGAAACATGCATATTATGAAGAGTTTTCTTTTTATTTTTTTGGCATGAACTAATTTTATTTTTCTATGGCAAAATGTAGCTCTCCTTGATATTCTTTGTTAACTAGGAGTATTGGTTATCAATTCAATTTTATTATGTTTCATTCATTGTGTTTATTGTAGTTGCCTAATTTGTTTAATTGCTTGATTACCAATTCATGAATTATAATAATTATCTAAGAAAATATTGTTAAGGAAGATGTCATATGCTAAAACATGTTTTAGATCTCTCTTGAATGAATAAGTAGATGGTTAAAGTAGATGTCATATGCTAAACTATTCCATTTAGTTCATTAACTTCTTCTGATCTTCATGAGTTTTCATCGTCAATTAAACTACACGCCATAGGTAATTTGAACGGGAGAAAATAATTGATTTAAAATTGGATGTCTAATAGTAATAATCATATATTGGATAAAATGAACCAAAGAAATGAATTGAATTCAACATCCCAGCAACATAGGATATCATTGAGTGGTAAATTGGATCCCTAGACTCTTCCAACTTGGGGAATCTCATCAATTTTACCAGCTATTTTGGTTCTCATATTAAATCTTGCACTTTTATTTATTTAGCATGACATCATTATTTTTAGGATATTTGTAGTTTAAGTAAATCGATATAACTAGATCAGTTTGATCAGTTTTCTATGGGATTGACCTTTGCTTTGCACAGTATACTATTATACACTCGTGCACTTGTGAGGAATTATAATTTGACCATAAATTTTTTAGCATTATTGCTGGGAAATTGATTTTAAATTGATTTGATTATTTTAGTTGTAATTTTTCCTTTTGTTTGTTGTATTTTATTGTATTTAGGATTTGTAGTTGTTTAATTTTCTTTCTTTTTACTGACCTATTATTGTAAGGAAGAAGAATAGATGGGAGAATACATGGAAAACAGGGTGGCTCAACAAGCACAACAATTGATGAAAGAGTTTGCATGCCCTACGATTGGAATATCGCCTTCATGCATTGTTTTGAATGCCAATGCTAGGAATTATGAGCTAAAACATATACACTTTAATATGCTTCCTTCCTTTCATGGTGTCACTACAAAAGAACCTTTAATTTTTGTGTTTGATTTTTACTCAACTATTCAAACATTTCCTTTGTAGGGACTTACTGAGGATCAGCTCCGTACAAGATATTTCCATACAGCTTGAAGGATGCAGCTAAAACTTGGTTGTAAGGCCTTCAAATTATCAAAAATGTAAAATTTTGCTATTGTAAAGTTTTGGTGATTTATGGTGGCTCGACTTGCTGTATAATTAAATTTATGAGAAAATTATTATGGAAAATATATGAAATCGAGGGGATTATTAGTATAAGTATAAGGACGAAGTTGGAAATATATTAAAGTATGTTAAACAAATGATTTAAGTGAAAAAGTAAATGAATTTAAAGTAGTGGAAAGATGAAAAATCAAGTTAGCTGTAATTTTTTGCAAATTTTGGTTAAAATCAAATTTAATTGAGAAATAAGTAATAAAATTATGCAAAGATTATATTTAATGGATGGATAATTA